>JAPMOR010084961.1:546130-580352 GCA_026543865.1 Argiope aurantia
TTAAATGGGAATATTTTTTTAATATTTTATTTTAATGAACACAAGCGAGAAATATTATGCTAGCAATATATATATATATATATATATATATATATATATATATATATATATATATATAAAATAAAATGAAAAAAATATTGGATATCTTACCTAATCTGACATAAAAAAATATTGGATATCTTACCTTCATTTTCACAAGTGATCCCACAAATGAACAAAAAATGAATTGAAGAAAGAAAAAAACTTACCCATAACAGAGATGACCATTTATAGAGCTATAAAGTCTTCACGTGCAATACAATGAAAAAAAAATCGTATATACTTGCTCGAAATGATGCATGGTAATAAAAACTGTGAAGGATCTCATAACTTTCAAAGAGACCAGTCATCAGAATTATAGTTGACAAATGGAAATGAAATTTAATGTTACATGGAAATTTGAATCTTTTGTTTTACTTTTTCAATTGCTTAAAAAAAAAAAAAAAAAGAACATGATTTCTAGGTAAGAGATTTCCGATGAAGAGAATTTCCCAGATAATAATATGAAATGTATATCAATAAAACAAAATTAAAATGAATATATAAAAATCGTATCATGTTAAAATAAGAAAAATAGAAGAACAGAACTGAAGTATACCAGTAATAGGTTTAGTGCATGATACACATTTCTTGGCAAAAAGATCACCAAAGCATTCAGCACAATAAGGTTTGTCATCTCTTGATGTGAAACGCTGCCCAGCGAGACATTTATTACACTGAGTACAGCAAAAGCATTCTTTGTGCCATGGTTCATTGCGATATGTTACACCACCACTTGTAATAATCTATGAAAAAGGAATTTTACATTTAATTTTCTCATAATTAAACATACATTTTAAAATGTAAAAACAAACGCATATCACTTAGGGAAAAAAATTAATGACTGTTCAGGAAAATGATGAACAGAATGCAATGGCTAAATTTTCCTAATAATGTTCTTACCACCTCCTTCAAACACAAGGTAGACGAGAAAATGTAATATGAGGTAACTTTATAGGCAACCAAAACAAAACAAAAATTCGTTATACTAAACAAAATTAAATTAAATTATTCAAAAACACTCAAGTAACAGTTTAAAAATTAAAATCGCAATTTTAAAAAATTTGAGTTAAATCATTATCTTATGCATGACAGATTCATTTAGACCTTCAGTTGAAAGGATATTTACTTCTTATATGCGATAATTAAGAAAAGTTGAATTATTTTACACGCATTTGTGAGATAGAAAACAATTAACGTTATTATTACTCGAATGACGAATCAATTCATTCTAAATTTTTACCTTGGAAAATAAAGACATATTATGAACAGTAGGGAAAAAAAAAAGAAAAAAAGGAACCACCCAATTTTATTCTGGCATCATTCATCGTACAATCATAAAAAAAAAAATGTATCATTTGAATAGACTTAATGCGTTTTTAAACATTTTTTAATTAAAAATTTCGTAAGGGACCATCTATATATTGAAAAACTTCAAAATTTCCAATGGTAATACCCATTTTTATCAACTTTTAGAACTACATAGAAAGTTATTAAAAAAAAAAACAAGTTTAATTAGTTTAGGTCAATTCGTTTCGAAATTCTAAACTAACAAAATTTTGATTTCCTAATGTTAGAATTAAATTTTAAATTTTTATTCATATCTTTCATTTATAAATTTATGGACGTAAACTCTTTTTGTCATGAAAATATATGGCATTCTCTGCATTTTATGCACATATTTAACATGGGAAAGTAATTTTTAATATTTAAAAAATTGCAAAATTAGAGTTAAAAATGTTTTAAATTGCAACATACTTAAATTTAGGCATAAGTCGAAGAATAAACCCATTTTATTGGAACATGCAAATTTCAATTCATTCCTACGAGTACTTTTCCGGTCATATTTAGTTTATTTTTCATTTTTGTACAATTCCATAAAAACAATCTGTAAAATTATTGATGAAAAGAGTTTAAAAAATGTTTGATTAACAAAATTTAACAAAATTTGTGCGTCAAAGCTATTCGTACACTCTATAAATGTTCTAAAAATTAATATATCATTTTTAATACTTTGTAGAATATCTAAGCATTATTTATTGCTTTCATTCGATTTGGCATAGAATCTATTAACTTCGTTGTAATATCAGGTGAAATCGTTGCTCATTCTTCCAAGACAGCGGCTTTCAATTGCTTTTTATTTTTTATGTACTGATTTTTCTCATCTAAAATACTCCAAAAATGTTCAATAGAACTCATGTCCGGTGATTGTGGAAGTGTGTTAAGCAATTCGGAGGTGTTATATAATACCCAGAGCTTAGCGTTATGAGTTGTATGCTTGGGGTCGTTATCTTGTTGAAATATGCAGTTATTTTGTAGACCCAATTGTGCAGTGCTAAAATTTAAATTATTTTTCGGAATGCCAATGCACATTTTATGATCCATAATTCTATCAATGATGTGCAAATTACCCACACCATGTGCGCTCATACACTCCCAAATTAGAATGTTACCACCGCCATGATTTACTGTTGCACTCAGATTTAACGGTTGTAGCTCTGTATTCTTTTTACGCCACACTATTTGTCAGCCATCTAAACCAAACACGTTGTATTTGCTTTCATTCGAGAATATAACTCTTTTCAAAAGTCAGAATTTTTTATTAACATGTTGTTTAGCGAATAACAAACGTTTTTAACTTCCGACACAAAAAACTTTTTTCTAGATACTCGGCTATGGAACCGTGCATCATTAAAAGTGCGGATTACAGTACTTTCCAAGATCGAAATTCCTTGGTGGAGGAGCTCTGCTTTAATTGCTGGGTCATTCAATCTCGGATTTTTTTAATCGATCATCCGAATAAACGTCTGTGCTTACCAGTGAGAAGTTTTGGGTTCCCATTTCGTGGCAACGAGTTTGCGAGTTTGAATGAATTAGTAAACAATAGAATAAAGCTAGCCCTTCAGTAAAAGAAAGAAGAAAACAACAACAGGTTAATCCCGTAGATGATATTTGACGCGCAAATTGTCTCAATTTTATTGGTTTACAAAGTGAAATTTTGATGTACGAATACTTTTGAAGCACAAGATTAGCAGTGAGTTTCAATTTGTTCTTCTAATGAGCAATTCATTATGATCATATTTTATGGTCCCCCCCTCAAAAATAGGAATAATTTTCACAACTATTTGAATGACATTCACTTCTTTAAAGAAGTTCTATTAGTTTCTATACAATTTCAATTTTTATACATCTTTGTTGTGAATAATTTATGTGTACGAATGCTTGTGACTGTCACTATATATATAATAATTCTTGTAACTATACCGTGTTCAAATTTCTATTCATGTAAGAAGCAGTAAGATATGTGATGAATTTTAACTTAAAAAAGTTCTACAATAATGGAAAATAAAGATATGAATGAACATTTATAGTGATATTCAGCAATTTGTTTTTCACGTCTGCAACACACACATATTCTATATACATGGCTTCGCACATTGAAAATTTTGGCAAACAAAAAGCATTTTCTTAGGATACTAAATTATCTAAAGCATAAAAGAAAACTGGTTAACATTTATCAGTGAATGAAATGCACTACTTTTTTTATGCTTGTAAAATAAAACGGTGTAATTTAGTAGAAATGTTTTTGAAAAGTTGACCGAAGTACTGAAATAATGAAATAAAGAGAATATTTTTTATATAAACAGACCTGCAAGAATAACCGGTAGGTCATAGTCATACCAATATCTGATGAGCCCCCCTGGGCGGGGGATTGTCCTTTTCTTGGTTTTGATTTTTTCTCTCTTTTATATCGATATTTAGATATGATTTAATTCATTGCCAGAGTTTTTCATTTGGCGCCATATCATCTCTTTCAAATCAGATACAGTTAATTATTGTGTTTTTGAACATATTACATTAGATCCTGTTTCAAATTTCTGTTCTGATTCAAGGTTTTGTACAGATTCACATTAAGATGGAATATAATAAAAAATGTATCAAAATATATTGTAATATTACAAAATATACTGTAAATAGTTACAAGAATACAACTATTGCGCTATTCTTTAAAGAACAATAATTTTATAACGACCTTTTGGTTTAGGAAATTCATGTTTCATGCTACAGGTACTGTTCTGAACAACAGTTGGGATGACAAAGTAACTCATCGATGAAAAGCTGATTAATTGAAATGAGAATTTTCGAAATTTGATGAAGTAAAAGCATGAAATCTTTTCTTTGACCAGCTACATGAGCAGAGTATTCTGAAGCTTAAAAAACTATCTAATTTACCTTAAAGAACTTCAATAACTCAAAGTTGTAGCATTGATTCGATTCACATTCGGAAAATAAATATAGTAGTTAGAAAATAGCAAATCTAGAAAAAGAGTATTCTAATATTTATGCAATTATATTTAACTCATTGAAAACTTGTATTACGCTGGAATGCCTGACGTCTGATATTCGAACCGATATTTTTGCTATCATTTAACTATAGCAGAGAAGGGGGTAACCTAATTAGATAGCGGAGACAGCGTGTTACTGTTTCGCTAAAATACTTTTTAACTGCATATTAAAATCTTTAGAGTTTTCTTAAATCGCAGCATATTTTATTGAATAAAAATGAACAATGAAGGTTACATCAAAAATTCCATACTTTTAAAAAGGAATTTCTTACCTTTTGGCATTTAATACATCTAGTGGCAAACTTTTCTTCGTAACATGTTGTGCAGTAAATATCATTATCACGAGGGATAAAGCTTTTTGTGCCTATGGGTTTTTTACAAGTACAACAACAGAAACACTGATCATGCCACTGGTGGCCTTTGTATTCCATTTTTTTGGTACCTGAAAATAAATAAAACCTTCATTTATTCCGTGGCTAGAAAAAATAGTCACTACATACTACAATTTTTAAAACAAAATAAACTTTAAAATTCCCCCATATCTAAAAATTTTAGAAAGATAGAAGTTTAATTTACTATTACTTCAACGCTGCAAAATACCCTTATTTAAATCGGATTAATAATCTTTTTGCTATTCAATGCTGAGTCATATAAAGAATACTGAAATTATAAAAAAATAAAATATATTAATACCAGATTTTTAAAAAAACGATTTCAAACTCATTTCAACGCAATATCTTTTTCTCATTTCCAAAAATTCAAATAAAATACAAAAAAGGGTTGTAATTTAAAGCTGTCGATTTTAACCGTTTGTTAGTAAAAATTTAGTATTTATTTTCATTATATTTTCTATTCATGATCATAGTTCCACTCAGTCTTTCATAATCTACAATTATAAGATCTCATGTAAATAATCCCTCTTCACAATACATTATTGTGAAAATAAATTAAAGGATCAGAAACTTCAGGGCTTTCGAAACAAACAGAAATTCTTACTTTATGTAATAACAGGGAATTATTGCTATGGAAAGTTCTATAGAATTCTTTGAGCTACTTTACCGAATAATTACACAATATGGCATATTTTGTGACAATAAAGACAAGAGAATATGCATTATGGACGTCTTCTTTACCAATTGGAAATAAAATTAGAAATTGATTTACAGTTTATTCGTATCTAATAAAATTTGAACATGTATCACATTTTATATACCCAAACCTTTGAGTTAATGAGTAATCGCATTCACATATATGCGATCTACAAACGGTCAATGGATATTTTCCAAAATATGATACAGTTTTACGATGTTAATGATAAAAATATATGCTAAATAGCTTTCTTCTTGCTCTTGGCGTTTTTGAGTAATTCTGTTCATTTGACTATGGATGAATAGACAGACTTGCCCCAAAGGAATTGCATCCAAAACTTAACCTAAATATACTATTTCGGAGTACAGAGAGCATAACAAATTTCATGTGTTAAGCTCATTCCATTTATGAATTACCGTTTTCACTGACAGACATCTTTCCAAAAATGTTATTTTCGAACTTGACGAAGTTCATATCTCGGTATATAATCTTTTGATGATTCCAATGCTTTCTCTTTGTATGTTTCATATACCAGAAAGGGAAGAAAGAAAAACTGAAATGATTGTTCGAATCAACTTACCAGCCTTGAAAACTTCATTACATCCATCACATCGAGTGGCGAAAGACGCATCATAGCAATTTGCACAATACACTTTCTCGGCTTTCGATCCGAAGGGCTTATCGACGAGGGACACTCGACACTTATTACACAAGAAACATTTTTCGTGCCAATGCTTTTCTTTGTAAGATAAATCCTGAAATAAAGAAAGTTTTATCACTTTCTACTTTTTGGTATATGAAACTAAAACAAATTATTTCCCTCATTTTCATTTGAAAAAACGGATGATTGAGACATTGTCGACTGAAGGGATTCTAGTGGACCGAATTGATGCAATGTTAAATATTTTTGTAATTTCTTTTGATTTTCTAAAAAAAAGAAAAATATATATTAATCTAATTTCTAATCTCATATCACTCATAAATAGAGGTGTATTTTTATCCAAATCTGAAGGAACCAGATTTATCATTAATCGTTTACAATGATTTAGGAAGTTATATGGCGTGTCCGTGAGATTGTAATTATATCACATGGTAGAAAATAATAAATGACGTTCGAGACTATGTTAATGATTATTTACAGCCTCATTGCTATTTGCACGAAATAAAAATGATGCATAAGCAAATCTATAGTATAAAATACTGATTTTACATTGTCTTAGGTGGAATTTTTCAATTAATAATTCCACTTTTAATCGAATGAATGAGAGATTAGCAGCAAAAATGATGCATCACGTTTTCTTCCAGTAGTTTAATTTAAAGAGCTATTTTCTGAAGAATCTCGAAATTTTGAATTGTAGTCCATGAATTCTAGAATTAAAGTGTCGAGAGGTAATGAAAAAAAAAAGTTTAAAAAACTTTAAAAATACACTTTTATGGTGCACAAAATATATATTTTATTTTAATTATATTTTATTTCTTAGTTTCATTATTATAAATATTATGGAATCTTGAAATCATATTTTTCCTTAATTTCAATATTACGTAGCTACTTTCGAATGGAATCAAATTGACTGATTGATGTTCAGAAACTATTAAAATAGTATATTGTCGAGGAGAATGCAGAGCAAAAAAATTTCAGCACAGCGAATTACATTCAGCACAAAATTTCAGCGAAGGGAAGAAATTTCAAAATTTTAACATTTGAAGGTTTCAATGAATAATCGATTTCAAAATGTCGTTTTTACAAAAAGAAAGCAAGTTAAATATGAGTGTATCAAAAGCTCTATTTAGTAAATACCGGCAAAATATGTTCATGAATTAAAAAAAAATAGAAAAAAAGGAAATCTGAGTGATCAAAACTGTCGTTTTTTCGACTAGGCAAATTAGACAGCTGCTTACAACCGCAGATCTCAGGAGACTACAAGCATCTCAGGAGACTACAAGCATGTCGGTTAAAATATATTATTAGCCTAGCTGTTAAATAACAAATTGATAAAAATTATAAATTCGATGATTGACAAATATTAGGACTAATGTGTGTATTAACATTTAATTATCAAAATTATTCGTAAATAAAGTATATTTATTATGTATATTTGAATATTAGTTAGTCACTTAACAGGTAATTTTGTATTTTACTGGGCAAATCATATAAAATAATAATTTTTAATTCGATATTTCTTTGATGTTTATTATTATTATTACTTTTATTTGTCAGAAAGGAAATCATTTTAACAAATATTTATTATTAATTTTTCAAAAACATTAATAATTTAATCTTTTTTCCCCTATAATACACATATTAAAGAATAAATAAAACCATAATATTTTTTCGAAAATAAATAAAAATAAAAAATATTAAGTTGATTAAGTTAAAATTGTGTTGAATAGTGAATCTTAGTTGATCACTTATTAAAAGAGAGATTTTATAATGTTCCCAGCATAGGGTAGAGAAAAACTTAAATCAGCTTTTGTGCCTCTGCGTTTTACCGAAACCACATTTTTTTTTCTTTTTTTTCTGAATCCTGAAATTTGCTGGATCGTAAATTTTCAAACTGATATGATTTGAATGCATTAGGAAGCAGTATATAATAGGCCAAAGAAAAAAAAAATATGTTTTGAATATCGAATTCTAATAATGCTCAAAAGTTGTATCTATGCATTCTAATCGATGGAAAAATACTGAAAAAAAAAATGTACTTTGAATTTTATGCTTGCACAAAGGGCCTAAAGTTTTGAAAAAAATACCACCAAAATACTTCATTTGTCTGATAACAAAAAAAAATTGTACTTACAAACCATGCGCAACATTTTGAACTTATTCAAAACCCCAAATATTTCAGAATTAAGATTTTTATTATTTTACAAATTGATATACTGTGATATTTTAAATCATAAAAATCCATCATTATGGATAATTCATTAATATTAGTAATATTATTCAATCTATTTTGATAAGAGAGCATAATTTTGCAGCTCTTCATAATTTTTTATGAAATGACCCGTAAGTCGCCACGAGGAAATGATAATCATTTGAGTTAATCTTTGGTTCTCTAATCAAAGATATGACCTTAAATTCAGATTTTTTGAATTAATTTTTGGTACCGTCGATGTTGCGAGCAACGTTAATCGATCTCTTGTTTCCTTGTCCGCATGCGTTTTTTGCAGATTTTGTGATTATTCTAAATTTTAAAAATCAATTTCAACATTTTATGTTGCAGAACTGAAGAAACTTATATCACTGGAGAGGTCAACAGCCCGTGACATCAGAATTGTTAAGGGAATCTTGAAAGTTCTTACAGACTCCTATTTAGAATCCCTGTCATTCTGTAATCCAATTCTTCTATGTAGTGTCTTTCATCTATTATTACAGTGAACAAAATATTCACTGAGTAAGAGAAGAACATGTTACATTTAATCACATGATTTATGATTTTTTATGGTTAACGTTATTAAAACACACTTCAAAATATATTTAAGGATGTTAATTCACAGACCGATATTTCGTTATATCGAACCAGAAGAAAATTAGGAGCTAAGAAAAAGCAATATTAAACACGAACACATTATGAAAACGCTAAAGGTAATCATTGGATTATCTCAATCGACCTTGAATCATTCCACAGAATTAACAAAGCCAGTAAAGTTGATTTGAGATGGTACAAGCGTAACATTTGGAAATATATAAAGCCTAGGCTTTTCATTGCGTTTGTTTCGGCCACGTAGCAAAAAATTGTACTATCAAGAAAAAGTATTTTTTAATTTTAAGAAAATTTAATTTAAGGAGGGTCATCAAACTATCAAATGTGAAAAAGAAAAAAAAATTATGTAAATTGCTCATATCTTAAAAAGAGACTAAACTAAAGGTAGAATTAAATAACGATGTGACGAGTATTTTATACGAAGAATATTTTCGTGAAATCGATTTCATTAAGAAAAGAATAGATCATTGTAAACCAGTGGTTAGCATTCAATAGTCAACAGATTATTACTTTAAATTGTGGATCAATAAATTTAAACATGCAGAAGTTTCTATTGTTCAAATTGAACAAGAATTTATTCGTCGAAAATTAATCATCTGTCTTACCGAATCTTAAGTGACTAATTGAATTTTTCAAGCAATACAACAAACTTTAATGTCTTCGTAGTCCTACGGTTGCAATCATTTTGGAAACCAAACATAAATTGTCCTAATTATGAAAAGTAGTTTAATTTTTAATTTACCTAAGTTTGTATTAGAAATAAATAAAAATAAAAATTAAAGTCTTTATATCTGAATAACAATGTCTTCATCAGAAAATATTTTTAAACAAATTTTAAAGAGAGAAATAACTCAGACTTTTAGAAGCCTTATACCTTTCTGTTCATTTTGCTACGCATTTTCCTGTCAATATTTTTATATATTCATTACATCATAGGAAAGAGCAGCAATAAAAGCAGCGCCTTCCGCTTTTACGATTTTGTTTTGATATCAATATTTGTGACAATATTCTTAAAAATAGAGTATACTTTCTAAAAAAATATGGGTTTATTCAGAGGTTTTTATACTTCATCTTATCTTAGGAGTTTTCATGCACTTTCGTATCTCATGCACTTTTACAATATCATTTATTAATTGATGAATGCTTTTTAAGAAAGAAAAGTTTCTTTGATGAGACTTAAATGCAAAGAGGGAAAAGGGAATTTTTAAATTGTGAAAAAATAAACAATAATGACAGAATTTTCAGTTTAACTTCTGAATGACAGGCGATTTAATTTTTTTGTGTCAAATGATATAAATACTGCAACTTTTCCAGAGTAGAGGTATCTAGAATAGGTTGAGAATTAGACAAGTTTTTGCTTAGTATTTTACATGTTCAGCCTGCATTTGGGTATTTGTCACCTTTATGCTGTATTCGTACCCGGAATAAAATATGGAAAATAGGATATACCATTTTTAACAGCATGACACGTTCTATATGTTTATATTATTAACATAAAAAATGTTATCTTTAACAAACTTTAATACACGTTCTAGGGCTATTCTAATGAGAACGTCTGTACGAACAAAATGTCCTTTACAATATTTTTGAGAAAAAAGTATTAGAAGCTTCAATTAAAAAAAAAGTGTCATTCAATAGCCAAGAATTTCAAGAAATAATCCCACCCCCGCTCCCTCATATTAACACCGTTATTTGAATTACCAATATATCTTTATATATTTACAATTATCTTAAGAAAGAGTTGAAGTTTATTTTTGGCAATCAAAAATATAGAGGCGTATGGAAATGAAGCATTGAAGAAATATCTCACCTAGAAACATCGATTACTTTAAAAATGCACTTCATCGTTTCAAAAATATTTTTTTTAAAGGAAATCGGCGTTTGCTTGTAAAATGCGAGTGAAAAAAAAAAACACTTTCAAGTAGCTGATTACGAATTTTCAGGTCCAGAATAATAAATCTGTTCAAAATGCTCTATGAATTTCTAGAACATTTCTTTCGAATCCTGGACTCGGCAGAAAAAAAAATATGACAGAAATCCTTACAGGCATGACTTTTCATTTCCTAAAAAGCGCAAGTATCTGTAAAACAACATGAAAAATGATGTTCAAAACAATATTTAAGCAGTAAAATGTTTTCTCTAAAGTTTTTATTTCTTTATTATATTTAGCACTATATATTTATATTTAACACTTACCTCGTTGTATATAACTTTTTTTTAATATTTACAATTAAAGAATTCGTATTGTTTTTCAAGAAAT
Source organism: Argiope aurantia (assembly GCA_026543865.1). Classification (NCBI taxonomy): domain Eukaryota; kingdom Metazoa; phylum Arthropoda; class Arachnida; order Araneae; family Araneidae; genus Argiope; species Argiope aurantia. Next base: position 557,386 of record JAPMOR010084961.1, read on the forward strand.
AAAAAATTATTTATTAATTTTACACTTTACTAAGTTTTACTTTCCAATAAAATTTGTGCACATTAAGAAAAATAATCTTATATAATGTACAAAAATAATTAAATTTATCTTGATTTTTTTAAAAAAAACTAAAGTTAATTTATGAAAAAAACTATAAGCAACATTTGTCTTCTCGTAACTTTTATTCTGCAACTGATAAAGAGTAAAATGGAGATAACTTAATCACTAAATTATTCCAAAATAATGGAAAAAAGATTAAAATCGCGGTTCAAAAATTGATACAATTTGCCGTCGTAAAAACATTTCATACATAAAATCCAGCTCAATTCAGAAGAGAAACAATAACTTAATAATTCGTTTTACAGTTCTTAATTATTATTTTAATCAGTTAATAAAAATAGTAAGATATCGATTTTTCATATTTTTCAAAAAAAGTAATATTTATGCTTTAATTAAAAATATTTATTCTTACTGGGTCCCTGTTCCGTATTATGAAATAATAGGGTACATATATTAATATAGTGTAAAAAAAACTAATTTGTATTTGCTTTATTATTATGAACAAAATGAATAATAAAAAGAATTTCAAATTTTTAAGAAATGCGTTTTTATTAGGGCTCTAAAAAGTTGAAACTAATTTTTCTATAAAATCGGGATGTCTAAAAAGATGTTGATGAAAATACTCTAAGCAAACTATAATTTTAATTATATTTATAATTTAATTTTCGATTAATGTTTTGGAATATTCTTTGTAGAATTCATATAGAATTATTTTCAGTGAAAGCTTTGAAAGTAGTTTCAAGCTTTGAAAATTTTAAAACTTTTATTAAAGCTTCTAACAACAATTTTTAATTATCTACATTTCAGTCTTTAATTCATTATTATAAATATTACGAAATGTTCCAATCAATCACTATCAAATGATGTCATTCATCGATTCACTGAGAGCCAAAAATTTTTATCACGAACGTGCAGTGTACAAAATTTGCGAACTTTATTCCGCCAGAAAGTGGGTGAGAAATTGATTCCACAAAACAAAAGATGGAAGGTAACACTGCATGGATGAGGATGGGTGAAGCCATGTTTGGCACTCCCTCCCGCGGGGTTATAAAAGGAACGCGAAACACAATCCGCCGGTAAACACTCACTCTGCAGTAGCATCCATTTGTAGCGCATGATGGTTCGAAGCATAATTAGAAGAGACAACGGGCCTTTCACAAAAACTCAAATGGAAACAATGGATCGGATTCAGAGAAGATTAAAAATAAACCAAGTTTATTAATAAACAGTTTGCAAGCTATTTTGCAAATAGTATTAACACAGATTTTCATTAGAGCGTAGCAATGATTTATCTGTTGATAAAAGAGCTGTATTAAGATCGTTAGGGACCCATTTTTTCCTAGAAATATTCAAAACAAAATTTTTTTGACGATTTTAATTCAATCTTTATATAGGTAGTTTCAAGTAGCACATTTTGACACACTGAAATAGCAAAACTCTTAACTGCATATCACTTACAAAAAACTTGGTTTTAGTATATATGTAGTGCATAAAAAAAATTAACAATTGTAATTTAAAAGTAATTCTAAACAAAAAAACGTGGAAAAAAAAACTGTTCCTAATACAACCTAAATAATGCTTAAGGTCAGACGATTTTAAAGTTATAAAGCATCATATTTCTTTTAGAATTATTAAATAACATATTATAAAACTAGCATATAAAATTAATTGGGAATATTACTTAAATAATGTTCCAAAATTAATTTAAACAATACTTGATTTGAATTTTAATAAGGTTCGATTTTGCAGCATTTATATTTAAACGAAAGAATAAAATGAAATAACTTTAAAAAATGATTTAAAAAAAACTCGATAGTTTGGGCTCCTCTAAAGTAGTAGGCCGATAGACAATGGCTTACTTTGCCTATTAAATAATCCGGCATTTCTCGTTAAATGCATTCACACTTCAATCAATTAATTTTGGTAAATTAACTGTCATATTATATGTACAACGCATGGATAAATTTTTTTGTTCAGGTATGAGCAATATTGAGTGTACTGATGTAACAAACTAAGATATTGTTAGTCGTTTTGCATAAGAGATTACATTTTATGACATTTTTATTGAAAAAAAAGGGGAGAATTTTTTTCCCTCCCTTATATCAAATGCTGTACATTGAACAAAATAACTTTTCAGGGAAGAAGAAACGTGATATTAAAAAACGTCTCTTTACATCAACAGTAATTTATATCTATAGAAATTAATCAAGGCTTTGCTCTATATTCTATCCACAAATTCTCTCGTTATTTGAGTTGGAACTTAATTATTCACTGAAACTTTAGTTGGAGTTTTTAGTTGGATTTTTACACGAATTATAAAATAACAAAAACAAGCATTTAAGCTTATAGTGAGTTCTTGATATAGGAAATAAATTCATTGGGATTAGAACTGTAAGCCCCGTTTATTTGAATAATGGAAGAAGAAACTTCTAAATCACCCTTTAAAGAGACATTTTTTAGAATAATAATAAATTTAAATATTTTTATGATGAAGATTAATTTAAGAAAATAAAATCATTAAGCTCATTAGGAAAGATTAATCTGATTTCCAATAACCTTTTTAATAAGTCAAGAATTTATAAATCCATTCTTTTGTAAATGATTTTTTAAATAAAATAATTCTTATAATATGTAGTTCTTGGCTTATATACATAAACCCTCTGAAAAAAGCAAAAATGTTTGTACTAAAATGAATTAAAAATTTTCAGTAGAAGTCAAACTTCCAAATATAAATCAAGATTTTACTTACTGCAACCTATACTTGAATTTCAGTGTTTAGATGAAAAAGAATCAAATGATGCACAGGGGGAAAAATGAGTTCCTTAATTGTTGAAGTTATATTAGTGTGGTTTATGAAATTATTCAAAGGTAGGTGATTTTTGGTTGTAAACGCCTGTCGAAAGATAACATTCATTAAGTAGCTCAATATTAGGAAATTCACGTACTAAGAAGATAAATTCCATTAAAAAGATATTTTTCGACATAATTTTTTCAAACAATCTGGCGATTGTTAGCCAGAAGAAATTTTGCATTAATGTACGAAAGATGTCACATTATAAACCTTTTTTCATCATGGGAAAAAGCAAACTTAAAGATCTTATAAAATAACTGATACAATATTTTAAACAGGAGTAAAAAAAATAGCTTTTGCATACTGTTGTGATCGATAATAATATGTATTTTTTATTTTTGAAAAACTTCAGTTTACTTTTGAAAATATTTTAGTTCCATTAGTTATATCCTTTCAGAATAACTTTGTAATGATATAAGCTGCTGACACACTTTTAATTAAGTAGTATCATGTTTGTAAAAATGCAATTATGGAATCGATTTTTAACTTTTTTCTATAAGTAGTAAACAAAATTTGCATTCATGGTATCAATACATTATCAGAATTTAATTTAATCCAATTCTATACGAGTGAGTGATATTTGATGTTTATTTCAAGAATTCTCACTAATAAATCTGATAGCATACCTTTGAATCAATGCCAATGGGCTTGCCACATTCTTCACAGTTATTGGCGAAGATCTGTTCGTAGCACTGCACGCAGTAGGGATGTTCGTCTTTCAGGACATAGCGGTGTCCAGTCAAGGACTCGTCACACTTCCAGCAGCAGAAGTGGGATTGATGCCATTCCTTCGACATAGCCTTCGTGTATTCGTTAGAGAAGATCAGCTGAAACAATAAAATCCGTTACTCAAAGATGACAGGACTTAAAATATTTTTGGTTAAAGAAAAAGATCTTTCAATAAAATTCCGGGTGGTAAGTAGACTCCTCGCGGTCTTAGAAAGAGTAGAGCACATTTACATTTATACTAAATCCTTTGAAATTATGGACAGATTTTGAAATTGGGAAAATTTGGGGATTATGAATACAGATAGTTAAGAAAATCACTTTGGCTGAAAATGCTTGCTTTAATGCTACGAATTTATTGCAATAAATTGTTCAATTGGATTTTATAATTCATATAAACATATGGGCATACGGAAGATCCAAACTGAAGCTCAACGGAAAAGGATGGGCCACCATGAAGAATCCCAACCAGCAGGGAAGGTACCAAAGAAAGCCACAGCCACCATAGGGCAAAACAGAGGCACATTAAAGTTCTCCGGAATTCCAAACAGTAGAAATACAATCAATTAAAAATCTACTTCGATCCCTCTAACTGCCCAAAAGGTCTTCAAATATTCTGGAGATTCTTAATCAAACTTATCTATACATAATAAAGATTTAAAAAAAGGAAACGAATTTAGATAAAGTACAAATAATGAGGAACCGGCTATAAATAAAATAAAAATGCATGCTTTATATGAACAAAAAAGAAGTAAGATGTTGGTAAACTAGTGTCTGATAATATGTAAAATTCATCGAAAATAATTTTTTAATTCATAAAATTTAAATATGAAAGTAGTAGACAATATTGGAATCAAAGGAAATGATCAATGATACAATTATTAATGCAAAATGTCAACAAAAAGAAATATGGTGGAATATTAATTGGATAAGGTTAACAAATTAAAAATGATATAATAAAGGGCATCAATTCTTTAACATAATTTTTCATTCCCCAATTCGCAACAATTAATTTTTAAAATCCAAAACAAGAAAACCTAACTGCCTATAATTTAGATATTAAGATTTTCGTTCCAATAACACATGGAGTAATAGATGACCAAAGGAAAATCTATTTTAACTACCCAGAAGACGTAATGGAAAATCATTAAGGGAAGATTGCTCACGCATGATAAAGTGAAAAAAATCTAATTTGCTGTGCATAAGATTCGAAACGATGCCTTTCATTTACTTATGCTTACCCTTATGAAATGAGTATACAAAAGCTGAGTTATGGTAAAATTTTTATAATAGATCCCTTGAGAAGTATCATTTATTTCAGATATACAAGAATGATTGAAAATTCGCTCGCATAGTAGTGGATACATTGGAAAATACATATCGCCTTTATGCTTGCTTAATAGTTCAGATTCACAGTTTAATGAAAAAAGTTCGTTCCCACGAAAATGGGTTTTCTATTCACCAACAATAAAATTTAGTTCCTAGAAGGAATGTTAAATATCTTTACATAACTCTTTTTTAAATTTTTTGTTGTCTGCATTGATACAAACACACCCACAATTTTAGTAATAAATATTCACTATAATTAATATTGACAATTCTATAATTTAGTTTAAAATATAAAAGGTGGTAAAAATACAAAGTAAGATCTCTGTCATTTGAAATATTGAGGCAACCTTCTAAAGCTCCGTTTCAAACTTGGCGATATTTCTTCGCCTTTTTCTATTATTATGGATAGCTATTTATTAGTTTAGATTAAAATATAGCTAAACTAACACATTCAGATTTGTAAAAAACAATAAACCTGAATTAACAGACATGAATAAAAAGTACAATCCTTTTAGCGATAAAATCTAAATGAAATGCATTTTCTCTACAAGAAGACGAAAAATTGCAGGTTTTCTTTCACAAAAAATATGAAATGAAAGAATACATTAAGTGAAAATTTTAAAAGCATTACAAAAATTTTCACAGTTCCTCCAAATATCTTTTGAAGATTCCTTAGAAGTATTTTTCATTACTGGGTTAATCGTTCAGATTTGCTGCATCCACTAAAGTCTACTGAATGGAATGGATACAAAACATCTATTTCAATTTTGTCAGGAGAGGACAAAGTAATGTATTATTTCCTATCATTATTTGGACGTGAAGAATTATGATTTCAAATTCTTCACGTCCAAATAATTGAATTGTAATTATTTGGCATAATTACAATTCAATAACAGCATTATTACAATTTTTAATAATAACAGCATTATTATCAAAGATATTAAAATAAAAAAAAATCAACAAGATTTTGATATCATTAGATTCACTTCTCCCTGTCGTAAAATTATGTGAATTTGTAGGCAGACTAACATTTCTAAGGCATGCTTTTTTTTGAAAATCAGTCCAATAATATCAAAATATTTGCATTTCTTTTTTTTTTCAGTTTATTTATATTAATTTATAACTATTATAAAAAAAAACAAATCCGCCAAAAAACCAACATATCCTACAGTACTTCACAAATCCTTACGCTACAGTTCAGATATTAGACTGTCAAAAGAAAGAAGCCCTGATCTCAAATAATTATTCTATTTTATCCCCAATACTACAAATCTTGAGAAGAAAAGTGACGTTTTTATGAGGAATTTTATGCTCTTGTGTTGGCAAATAAAACGTATATGTTAAATTATTTTAATAACTAGCGTGTTTCTATTCACGTTCAACGAAAATATTGTACATAATTTTATTTATAAAATGTATTTATTTTGGTGCATGTTATAGAGGATAGAATTAAAAGTGACTTTTTGAAATAGGAAAGGAAAAAAAAATGTCTGGAAATCCTATAGACATCATTGAGTAAAAAATGTAACAAGTAAAATTTGTTTCATTTTTTTCCAAGCTAATTTTTTTTCTTTTAAAATTTCCAAAACGTTCAGAAATAACGTGAAATCTAAAAATCAAAGTATTCGATACCTTATAATAAATTTTATGGATACTGATCTAATGGTCGAACAAAAGATGTAAATATTACATCCTTGCTTACAGTAACGCTTTTCTTGCATATGTACACAAAATGGCATGTTTTCTGTTTGGTATCGTAATAGACTGAAAAAAATTAAATATGCATTCAAACATCGTTTCTCTTATCGATCTGGAAGAAAATTTGACGAAGATCTAAAATTATGACGATAGGACTCCTTACCAAAATTCAACCATCTAGATTGTTGCGTTTTGCTTTATTATATGTACGAATAGACATTTTTTTGAAGGATTTTTCCAAACTTGGATGCAAATCTATAATTTTGGCAATGCAACTATATAATAAATTTCATCCATATAACTTAATACATTTTCGAGTTATGTTCAAACGCACGATGACTGCCAGATTGCAGGTGAATCCGATTCCCTTTTTCAAAATCAAAGTATTTTTGAGACAAACATTAAACTGTAACTGGTTTAAAACGTGGTGATTAACCATTACATTATGATTCAAATACATTCACTCGAATAAGATCATAATTTATCCATAACGTGAGGCTATTCACATTATGATTCGAATACATTTCACTTCTTTTATTCGAAAACAATCTGCACGAGATAATTCTGATTCGTATAAATAACAGAATTTTCATTTTCTATTATTTACGGGAGGTTAATATAGCATGTACATGTGCTATGTATCCTGGATAAAACGATTCAGTCAGAAAACATGAATATCAACAAATGAAATGGACAGTGGATCACAGGAGTATGATTTTGTGTAATCTCCAACAGAAAGGTTTCATTTAATTATTTATAGAATCAGGAATCTCGGAATATACATTTCAATACACTGATATCTCGTTTGATTATCAATATGAGCGCAGATATGAAAGATGACGAGGACAGCACTCCTCGCCATTCCACAGGAAACTAAAGCAGCCTTTTTGCAAGCCGCTATCCCATTTTGATGTTCTTGATTTCGACATTATATAATTTCAGAAAATCAGCTTAAAAAATTCTATTTTCGGGAAGTAAATAAAAGAGCCTTTGAATAATTATGCATCTAATAAGTGAAATCAAATTTCATTTAAAACATATAGGACAATACTTTTGAACCCATTTTGACAAAATCAACAAATCGACTTAGTTTGAAAACATAAAAGAAATAGCATTTAAAAGATTTCACAAGCATCCTAAAGAAAGTGGCCCATTTTAATAAAAGCGTTACTTTTGAATCTCATACATACTATCAAAACATGATTGAAATTCATTCCTACTGCATTCAGAATTATTTTGTAACTAATAATGAACCTTTTTCAAAGTGAAAATGCTTCTTTCAAGAGTAGAAGAAATAAAAAAATCTGACAAGGCTCAATACAAAAACTGTGCCTCTTTTTGTATGATGATTTACAATGAAATACTTCCATTCTGGGATCTTGAATTTCCAATTTACAGTATTAAAAGTTGTGTCGCAAATTAATTTCTCTAATAAAACAAGTCTTTTAGTCACTGACTGTAATTTTTTTTATTCACTCGATTTTTCTGCAATGTATAACGCGAAAAGGAACAATATATATATTTTTTTTTTTTGCTTTCTAAAAAACAAATGAAAGACAAGAATTATACTATTGATATCTAATTTTTACAACATAACTTTTGTGTTAAAAGTACTATATTCTGCTTGTTCATTAAAGCGACTTACTTATTTACTGAATTTGAAACCACCTAATGTTTTTTTATTACAACGATTCAATATGAAAATAAATTCGCACCAAAATTTTCAGTTAAAGAATTTGTTGTTTTCTTTCACTATATTCATTATTAGATTAATTTTTGGAAAAATCAATTTCTTATTGTGGTCCCTCCAGTTCCGAATCGGCCAATTTCTACTGACAAGAAATCGATGTTGGAAATATCAATTTATTTTCCACTTTTGATTAAGCCTTCAAAAAGTGAAGAATTATTTCTAAATAGTTCTATCTTCATCAATAAGGTTTCTAAAAAAATATGAAAATTATTTATTTGATAGTTCCAATGGCAAAGGGTAATCTTTTTAAACTCATATCTCATTTAAGTATTAAATTCCAAAAGAATTGAAAGAAAACAATTTGTAAATCAATTGAGTTTTCAATGAAAATAAAGCACAAAATTCCTAAAAAAATTATTTTCATGGTGTTAAATAATTTAAGTTTGTTACATAGAAAGCGTTAATCAAGACAACAAGCTGCAGGTGATTAAATTCTGTTTCAGAATTTATGATATTGAAACCTACTGTTCTATTGCCGTAATTCCGATGAGTGAAAATAAAACTTTAAAAAATGGAATGATATTTTAGATGTTACAAATGCGATCATTAAAGAGAGGGCATTACTTATAAAACTAAGCCCAATGGATTGCAAATAAATTTAAACTTCTGTTTAATTGTGGTTAAATTAAAAAAAATCTAAAAAAATTAAAAAACGCTTCTCATTAAATTTCGAAAAGGAAAAAAATCAAAGAATAATCAAAATTGGAAAGTAAATCAGTACAACATAGAATTCGTTGTGAATACTTAGGGACATCTAGAGTAATCATTCCCGAAAAAATCATGATTAATATTAATTTGATAGTAACCATCATCAAAATATATTATTAATGTATAAAGTAACATTTAGAATATTCATCCATGAAAAGCCATAATAAATATTAATTCAATAATAATAATAATCAAAATATATGAATAGGTTATAAAGTTGTTTTAAATATTGGAGAAATTGCAAAGAAATAAAAAAATTTAAAAACGCTAAAAACATTAATATAAGAGCTTTATTACTTGAAAATATCTGAAGTTACAATCCCTCAATGCGCTTCGATAAATTTCAATTAATAGAAAATTTAAAACAACAATAACATAAGAATGGAAGTGTTTCATCTCTTCCACAAAATTCTAAACTAATCTGCAATGCTAATAATAATAATTATTATCACGCTAATAGTTAAGCGTGAGAATCAATAACTACTTTTGTAGTAATTATGTCAATAACGTATGATTTAATACAATTCAAATACCAAAATTAAATATACGCAGCGTTCTTTCATCCTATTAAATGTAAAGTTCCTTAAACTCTATTCAAAATATCTAATCAGTGTCTTTTAACTTTGAGTTTAATTTTTTAAATCAAATTTTGTCACTGAACTGCAGACATCGGCGGTTTTTCTCACTGAAATTAAGAGAAGATCTGTTACTGAAATTTCTGGTGCAAAATTATTTGAAAGTTTAAAAAAAATTATTTCAAAGTTCCGGTTATATGTTAGGAAATACGTTATAACATTTCAAGCGCTCGTTTTTTAAAAAAAATAAAATCAATCAAAAGAACTGACAGTTGTTCAAGAAGACCTTAATCTGTTTGGAGAAAAAATGTTTAGGTTAATTGAAGACACTTTCTTTAATTTTATCGAAGGAACATCCTCCCATATTTGCTATGTTCTGAGAAATAATGCAATAATGATTTTCATTTAAATAATCTAGTTTTCTAACTTTTTAAAGTAACGTTTTTATAATAAACATATAAAATTGTGAAATTATTTTTATTAGATTAAATTTATTGAAAATTTCCTTTAAAAAAATTAGAATTACTATTATTATTTAGGATAATGTAGAAGAAAATTTAAGTATTGTAATGAAAGAAAGAATATAAATTAAAGCAAATGAGCTCAAATATATTTGAATAATAATTTTAAAATTACATACAGTTTTTATATATACAAATTTTAATCCTAGACCATCTGAGTTAATTTTTCGGAGAATTATCATATGAATAGAAATATACATAAAAACGCGGGATTTTTTGCAATTTCATTTTATAAACTGATGACCAAAATACATTTGTTAATATTTTTATTTGTAATTTACTAGACAACCCTTACATAGATGTTGGAAGAAGAGTTTGAATAATTTCAACTAAACACTTTTTAACAATATATTATATTCCTCGGGATTTTCTTCAAATTCAAATTTAAATAATTAAGAGAAATTTCCTATCAATTCCTAGAAATGAAAGCAATTGGCCAAGAAATGTAACAGTTTTTGGACGATATCACTGACAGAAATGTGAATTGCGATTTAAATTATCTTAGAATTTTCGCTTTTTAAAATTATTTTAAATAAAATTTTACAAAAATTCACAGGACTCCTAATTACCTTTGAACATGTTAAAACATATCATTCCTAAATATTTAAAAATACCAAAGATTTTAAACTATGATAGAAAGGTATTTCTGAAATTCAATATGCAGTTCCATATAAATGTGTCTTTATTCAAAAATAACTAGGTTAGAAGATGACATCGACATTCTAAACGTCAGACATAAAGGTAAGTGACAAAGAACATCTGTCAGATCCCAAAAAAGAAGTTTTGGCAGGACTTCTCCCTTTCAGTAGAAAAATAAAACATTCTTTTTATGACCTTGGCTGTTAGATGTCAAAGATGTAAAATATACTGAAACATTTGGATTAAATTAAGACTCAGTATAAGATTTTTGAGATCTGATAAAAAGAAGAAAAAAAAAATGACAAATATTTTCTCATTATTAGATATTTTATAATGAAATCATTAAATTCACCTCTATAATTCTCATGTTACACTCATAAAATACCACAAATAATGACATTTTCCCACAAGAAGAGTTCTCCCTTCCATTTTCTCATATGCTTACACAATGACCTTCATCGGCTTTACCTATAACTTTGATGGCAAGACATTAAAAAAGTTGAAGTTGTTAATATTAATACCAACAAGCAAATTTTAATGTAACGAATGAGCAAAATGTAATAGAAATTAACATTTTTTTTAACCTTTATTTTGGGATTATGACTAAATAGCAAATTTAATTTTTTTGCCTTGTTCTGCTCTTGAGTTATCGGGTTCGGAGAAATCATTCCAAAATTAACTTTTCTTGGTCTTATAGAAAATGCATGGAAAATAACTAAAATTTCTGATGATTATATTTGAATACAAGGAAGTAAAAAAATATTAAATTAAAATAAAAAAAATGATATTGAATCATTATTTTTCACTCAGCGTGAAAAAAATATTAAAAAAAAAAGCTTGTCTTTGAAGTTCGATTCTATGGTAAAAATATAAAATCGCGTTGTTTTTTTTTAGATGCACACTAACGGTAATACTTTAGGGCTCGTTTTGTAAAATTCGTTCGTAAAAAAGACAATTTCAATCGAAGAGATTTCAATGGCAATCGAACGGCTTGGAAGCGGCATCAGATAGTGGGAGCCGGTGTTTAAGAAGCTGGAATTTATCAGGACGTCAAAGAATAAAACTTGGCTATATTTTATGTTAACCACAATTAATTTTATTTCACCTTAAAAACTAATTGGAATTGTAGCGCAGAAGCAATTTTAATATGATGAGAATAGCTATATTATCACATATATACAGAGGAAGTTTTTTTTTTTTACTTTGGAAACTGCGGAAAAAATCGCCATTTATTAAACAACTAGCAGAATTTTCGTGTCAGATATTTCTAAAATTATTGCTGCTTTCTGAAATTAATCAGTTGAAATTTAAAATGTTTCACGAGTTTACACATTTGAAAAAACTTAAGAAAATAAGAATGAAAAACTTATCATTGTTCAGGCAATTTCTCCAAAAATTATTATCTCTATATTAAGTAGGTTAACACAGAATAGAATGAGCATAATACTGGAACTAATAAAGCAATGAATCATTCCAAAGTTAAACAGAGTAAAAACTGAACAAAAACAAAACAAAAATGTTATAGATAAATTAATAACTGACATACAGTTTTTTTCCTAATTTCTCTTAAAATTTACGCTATGAAACTTTTTTAGAATTTGGACAATCTTTACTTAAACTATATTAAACTTAAGCTCAGAGCCTTCAAACATTGTCCAAACGTAGCTCAAGATCATTGTATGCATGAAACCACCACTTTCATTTATGCAATGTACATTCATACATCATATATTTTTTCAAATAACTCTATAAAACAAATCTATAGGTTTTGAGCCCTACAATCCAAAGAAATGAATGCACGGCCCGATACTGCAATATTAGATAAAAGTTCAGATGTTCGTTTACAATCCGTTTTGGCTAATATCCCTTTCTAATGAAGATATGAATCGCGCACTTTAATCAAAATTGGGCTCCTTCATAAATGAGTTATCACGCAATGACTTTTTCATTTTCCGTGCTTTTTATTATGGTACGTCTAACATCAGATTCAGATTATCCACATAAAATATTTTTTTAAAAAAACGTGAGGTCTACCTCATTTTTGTCTTGATTCTGGTCACCGAAATTGGTCTTGCTTTCTTCGGTCTCAACCTCCACACGTGTGACTGTTTTCTTGGTCTTTTTCTTGGTCTTCTTGACCTCCTCTTGAACTTCGGCCATGGTACTTAGTGAGAATGAATGGAAGTCGTATCTCCGCGACGAATCCTAACTGACGGAATGTGTGCTTAGCTCTAGATTCGAACTAACTCTACGGATGAGACTTAATGCTTGCCAACTCCAGGTGGGGAGGGTTTCGGAACATTCTCAGAGCCACCCACGCGCCAAAAATACGAATTCTCCCGTCACGTCACATTGTAACGCGTGAAAACAAGGGATCTTCCACTTGCCGCAGGATGGATTGACCTACTTGTAAGAAGAAATATGCTTTACCAAAAAGCCCAAGACTTTTGGTAAAGTTGTGAATGGTTGAACGTCTATAATACAATATATCCTCAATTTAATGTCTAATTGGAGGGGAGATTCAAGTAAAATCAAGTCTTTTGAATTGTGAAAAGTATTATGAATAATATTTTTTTTTTTAAAGTTATACACTTGAAATTGAACTCTATACCGTATATGTGAAATATTAAATATGCTTACCATATTAGTAAGAAAACTTACCTTATAAATGCGCGTTAAAAGAGTGAATATAAGACCTTCAAGATATTAGAAAATTCGCTAAACTGAAGTATGATAATTAGAGAACTTACTGCAGCTTCATAAAATTTCGTTTTAAAAAAAGCAATTTAAGTTTTTTTTTCTGAAAAGATCGTAATTTATTGAGCTTTCTTGTACGCTAGTTTTATTTCGAAATAAAAAATTGTTTTTCATAATTTAGAAAAGAAGACTCAGAGGCATCTTACTAAAAGTTGAAATTTTCAATCCAAAAACTTAATTTAGAAAAGTGTATAGAAAATATTATATCCTAATACACATTTACAAAAATATGGAATGACTCGCCCTCAATATATAGATTAAAAACTATCAGAGAAAATCTCAAAAATATTTAATTGCACTTGACTTTTAACATTAGTAGTTCAGATAACATAGCTAAGTAATAATTCAATCAATTAATGAAACCGTTCTGAACTAAACACTGGTATAATAATTCATTTTTGATAGATTGTTATTTTTCACAAGGTAAGCACCATGAAATAGGCTACAATATCAGAAACAACAATTAAAACTGAAGATCGTATGAAAATCTTTCATCTTATAAATAAAATATCTTTCATAAAATATTAAAAAAAGGCAAACAAAACAGAAAAGTTTTAGTTGGTATTAGCGTAAAGAAAATATTTAATAAAAACTTTTTCAAAACGCAATTTTATTATTGTACTAAAATGAAGAAACATTATATATGAATTATTTTCTTCTTTTTAGCCTTTAATTTATAACTCATTATTATAAATATTTCATAATACAGAAACCAGTTTTTCCTAAAATTCAATATCAGATGGCGCCACTTGTATGGAATAAAAATGTAATGCAATTAATAGATTAATTGATAATTAAGTTCTGGAAATACTGAAATGATGTTTTGTCATTGAGAAGATACAAGTATACAGGATTTCAAAGTTCAAGTCAATGAGAAAATGAAAAATCATTGACAAAATTCCCTTTTTTACAACAATGCAGTCTCAATCTTACAAAGATAATTAAAAATTTGTTTTTTGAAATTTTTAATACATTTTTTAAACTTTTTGTATATTCAAATTATCATCGTGACCTTCATTTAAAAATGAAAAAAAATCCAACCCATTCAAATTGGCTTTTTCTTCAAAACCATAAAAACTATGATTGTAATTTCGTTTCTAGAAATAAATGAGTACCAATTTACATTTCGCCTACTCATTCTCTTTCGACATGGGAAATAACTCAATTTCTTCCGATGCTCCTTTACAAAATTTATGCATCGTTTTTTACTTATTTTGAGTCAAAGGGAAAAAAAAATATTTTACTAATGGAATTTGTTTGAAACAATAATTGTAAAAGAAAAAGTGTTTATTAGCCACTGTTAAGAAATAGAAGGGTTCTCAATAATTTCTTTAAGACGGAAAAATCAAAATGCTGAAATTTCTCATATGCTATTTTCAAATAATTATTTCAATATTATAAAAACTTCTGACAAATAATTTATAAAAGTTATAAAAGCTTTTATGAAGCATATTATGCAGTTTGTGGCTACTCCCTTATTTCGGCATGTTGAAGAGTCGAGTGGAAGGGGCGTTCAAGAGACACGCCTTGCGGCACGCAGATGCGGAAGAGCAGGTCTCAGATTCTGACGGCGAAATCACCGGAAACCTTAAAAGGAGATCCGGAAACAAGGAGTAGTAGTATCCCCACAGTCATTGCTCTATTCACCACTAGCAGGTAGAGTATCCAGTTAGCAAGTTCATTGCGTACCGTGTTCACACTTTTTTCTTTCCTTTCGTTTATTTAGCGTGAAGTCGACGATTACGAAAAGAGTGTCGCAGAGTACGATTTACGAACCAAAGAATGTTGAGTTTTTTAACTCTTAAAATGAAACTTGCTGCTCATTAATGCGAGTAAAATTTTACATTTTTCACTTATTAAGAAAAGTATCCTACTGCCTTGAAGTAAGACAATTCTCAGAAAATAAGTTATCAATGGACTGCCTGCTTTAATTTAATTCAGATTAAATTGGCTGTTCGCCTGCAAGTATCAAGAGAAGTAGGCTCCTAAAAGTAGCGTGTTGCGATCCGTCATGAAACACGTAGTCTTCAATTATTTTTACTACCATATATCTTTAGCTCAATTAATAACATACAATAGTCGTTAAATTAATAAATGGATTAGTTTCCAATTTTCATGCCTGCCTGCTCATTTTTAAAAATATTTGATCCAGAACAATAATTCTGAGTTAAAATTTCATTTGGTTTTATAGCGCTTATTGAAAAACAAAGATGCATGATTCAAACTGAAAAAAATGGAATACTGCTTTATAAAATATATTTTTGAATGCACAAATATGATTATTCCATTTATTTGTAATTTACATACAAGACATATTCACATCAGGGATATATGAAAAAAGTAATTCTGTGAGAAACTAATATAAAGTGAAACTATCAACCAAAATTAATATTTGTGAAAAAAATTTATAAGTAAATATAAATTTAAAAAAATATAAAACTAATAAATGTTACATTGTATTTAGAGCATGCTAGTGCTGCTACATCTAAAACATAAATGAACTTAACAAAATTAGAAATAAATATTAAGTTTAAATAATGAATAATGAAATAAAAAAAGAAAGAAAGAATGAATCCGGCCTGAATACTTTTTCAAGGGTCGCCCTCAGACAGATATTCAAACTAGGGATTTTTGCTCTGAGGGTTCTGACTGTCCAAGTATTGACCCCTCTTGACCCGAAAATCTCGAGAAATTAAAGTTTTTGAAGATAAGAATTCATATTAATAAATCGGAAACATTAAATTACACAATAAAACTAAGCAAAATATTATTTCAAAATTCAAATCTAAGAAAGACCACAGCAAAACTGAATCAAACCAAACAACTATACGATCATTATCGAAACATAAAACCAAAAATCATCAATAAAATTTAAAAGTAAAGAATATACTAGTTGAAAGTAAATACTCCAATAGCTTTCATAAAGAAAAATTAAACCTGTTAGTGTAAACCATAATATTAAACTAAATTCAACTTTCCCATGTTTAAAGCTGAATACGCCTATTTGTATTCCATTTTATTCATTATTGCATTTAAATTTGATATTTAATTCTAATTTGGTTAATATACGGTGAGTAATTGTAAATGAAAAGCTTTTCACATTTTATGATTTATTAAATATGTAAGTAAATATGAAAGATATCTATTCATATGTATGTGTTTCGTAATATATGAATGCTGCAGTATACTTTCGATCACATGGATCGAATTCACTGAATTTGGACATTGAATCCAAGTTTGAAATTTTAATATTTTTTTTGCAAACATATTCATATATAAACCATTTTCATTTCGTTAAGAACACATAGACTTGGATAATCTGATTTGCCTTTTAAAATGTTGCATCAAGAAAGGCAACAGATTAATTAAGTTTCAACAAAAAAATGCAGACCTAGAAAACGAAAGCATTTTTATTCGACTGCATTTTAATCACACATACTGAAGAAAAACAAATTATTCAAGAACGGTAAAAAAAAAAAGTGCAAATAAAGGGAATACTTCAAAACATAATAAATTCTGCAGATATTTTTAAAAAAATGCATGGAACGTTATAAAATCGATAAAGAAATTTTAAAGCATTTATGCTAATTAATTATTGTATTTTTGTAATATAATATGGTGATAAAAAATGAAATAAAAATATTCGAGTTTTATTCATTTTCAATACTTTATTTCATTGGTTGAACTATTTTGACTGGCGGAAGTTCCATTGAGAACCACCAGGACACTCCTTTTCAGCACACAACGATAAGAAGCTTCTTCTTCTTGCGTACAGCCGACCACCCCGCCACCACTGAACGTAGCAGTATCGACAGGATTTATAGGGGCCGACTGCTACGATAAGAAGCTAGTCGACAAACCAGTTGGGATATTATATTTAAAGTACTTTGATTAGGAATTCAACTAAGTTTCACCAATTTTTTTAAAAAAAAGTTTTATTTTCAGAAGTTGCAATTTCATTTAGACCAAAAATTCAAATATACCCGACATCTATATGCAAATAAATCAATTGCTCTCGTGAAAACATTTAAACAACCTATAAGACTTGGAACTGAAAAATAATTGTAGCATCTAAATAATGAACTTGGGAATTGGAGCGTTTATAATAGAATTATTTAAATTTTTGAAAAATGCAATCAATCCATTAACAATGATGAAGCTAAATCATGTATAATCACTGCATAAAATTGCCACGACATGGCCATGTCAAAAAGATACCTACAAAAAGAAAATAAATCAATCGAAATGATGAGGACTTGAGAACAGCGCGTCTGCCTGAATTTCTTTTCAAGATAAACATTGAGTTCTATCACGCGCATGTAAAGAGTCGCTCTACAACAAACAAAAATAAATAAATAAATACATCAGGAAAAATGAAGTGCTGATGAGAGAGCAACCAGCAGACATGTGTTTCAGTCGAAAAGGGTTGTGTTAAGTCGCGCGCATCTGAAGTACTGTTAAACACATGTGTTTCAGTCGAAAAGGATTGTCTTAAGTCGCGCGCATCTAAAGTGCTGTTTAACACAATCCTTTCCCCAATCCTAATACAATTCTAAGCGGCTCTAGAGACCTGTTTACTTGGTACAGAAGGTCATGGTGACATCTCTTCAAATATTTAGCTCATTCAGAGATGATTGACACACAGTAGAAAACATTATATTCACAAAAATTAAATTTTACATTAATTAGACAAACTTCCCATTCAAATCTAATCACCACTGCCATTCGACTGGGAAATTATCGATTTTCCATTCCAAATTGGAAGTTTATGAGAGAGAGGGATGGGGGTCATGTAACAGCCACGATTCTTTGTCCGTAATCGCGAGAAGTCATCAGATTCTTATCATACATAGCAAGTAATTCTCTGCATAGAGCAACGCGTTTTTGCTTTTGTTCAATATTTTATGAAGTCATAATTAGTTTATAAATATAATATTAAATGAAATAAGCAGGATTCTTAATAAATAACAATTTAAATAGTATTTTCAGATTTGCATGGAGATTTCAATTTCAAAAATGCAAAATAAACGACTTTACATTTATCAAAATTTTATCGTAAAATTTTGAATTTCCAAAATTTGCAATATCCAATGAAATTGATAAAATATTTTCACAACAAAATAAAATCTTATCAGTTTTTAAATGTAAAACGTCAAGTCAATAAATTTCATAAAAGATAAATTATCACTTATCCAATCTTAAATTTCAAAATTTAATGTATCGAATAAAATTAGCACAAATTGTTCAAAAAATTACTATTTTTAACACTTCTTAGTAGTTATATTGTTTAACGCTATTTTCCTAGAATACACAAATTATTTTTCCTCATTTGAAGAAAATAGAAACAAAGTACGAGTGAAAGCAACTTGTTGAAGCATTGAAACCAAGTTAGGCCCAAGGAAATTTCGAGCTCTCGCTTTACCGTACAACTAACTGATGTTGCAAAAGGAAAATGCCGTCGTTTTTTATTTTGTTTTACTTTTGAATATGGGTATAAGCATTTGAATATTTGAATATCAATTGGATCCGAAATGCACACACAAAACTAAATTATGATCATATTATCAACGAATTTATTAGTAAACATGTAAGGAAACGAAATACATATTCTATTAATTTTCAAATCAAGTTGTATTTTATAAATTCATGGAGTAATTATTTTTGTTTGTTGCCTTATTAACTATTATTTTGAAAGTAAAATGTTAACTTTTTAAAAATAATTTAATTATTTTTCATGCTCATGCATTCCTTAAAGTTCTCATTACACCAATTTGTGAAATGTAATAAATAACGAAGTATAATCAATAATTATTTTATTGTTCGAAAAATTTTTTTTCAACGCCCCGTAGATCAACTTTACAGAAGATTCCGGCTTTTTTTTTTTTTTTTTTTTAGCCGGCCCTTTTTTAAATACACACAAAACACAGAAGACCGGTAAGACGTCGGGGATTGGTACAATAAACTCCGTAAAATTTCAATGTAGATGTTATTTTACAGCGGAATGAATGATTAGATTGTTTGAAATTCAAACTCATTTAATGTGCATTCTTATCAACAATTCTTTATGTTACGCATCATAATCATTTAAAAAGGTTATATAAGTAATTATATAGATAAAATTCTATTGCAAATTCTATCAAAATGGACCGTTACTTTATCAGGTATTATATGTAAGCATTTTAAAAATTAAAAGGTAAATAACATTTTTAATATTGCTAAAGATATTCAATTACTCCTCTGTATTAAAAAAAATAATAAATTATTTCATATAAAGCGAAAATTACCACTAAATACTATGCTGAAACACGCAAATTTATATGAAATTTTAATTCATTTTCTTATTTTCTTTATACAACATATTCAGAACTAAAACATCCTTACTCTGACTTTCTAGACAGCAAACTACTCAGTGTAAGAGCTCCAAAATTGTTGAACATAATATTCAAGACATGTGGAAACGGATTATACGAAAAAAATATTAATTGCAGAAACACTGATAGATGGCGCTGTACTGTAGAAAAAATATGGAAAAGACACAAAATACACATTTGTAACATCTTTTATTCGAACGTATCAAGCATTCAATCAGAAGGACCTTATCGATAATCTGAAACATTTTTCTAAAAGTTGCTTCACTACAATGCCTCTGAATCGAACCGGGATACATTGTTTGCTCAGAGACTCGATGGCGAACTCATCGAGACTAATCATCGACCGACAGCAGTGACAGATTTCCGTCCAGGCAGACTGTTCAACGATCTAGGGCTATTGAACTAAACGAGCCCATAGACACATCCATTAAAAATATTATCAGCCTAGTTACCAAATAAATTTAAAAAAAAAACTTTCTTAATTTAAAAATACTAAAATAATATTAACATTTAGCCAAATATGACTCGGCCTTCCCTTGACTTAGCCTTCTTGCCTGAAAATTTTACTATTATTTGTTTTCATCTTTAATTCTGTTGAAAAAACGTTTGTTTATTGATAACTGATTTATGGCAAACTAATTATGAAATATTGATTCAGTCCATCCCACGGTAACTCAAAAACGCTTTCAGGTAGATTGATGAAATTTGATATATGGTCTCTGCTCCAAATTTGTAGGGCTTTTTTTCAAATTTTGAACGCAATCCATCCAGTGAGGCTTGTCTGTCCGGCTGCCCAAATATAAGTTAACACGATGATTATAAAAGTAAGAAAACTAGACAGATAAATTTTGATACATAGATTTAAAACCTAAGGGGTAGTATGTATGAGATTTGGAACCAAATCTGTCAAAGGGTTGACTGTCCGTCAGCTTGTACTTCCACAAGCATGTAAATCCAATAAATCAAAAGCGCAATATGAAATTTTGTTATCTCAATTTCAGTTCTGCGTTAAATTTTGATTTGATGAGTGAAAAGGCGTCCAAAACACGCATTCGTTTTTTTCGTACTTATACATTAACAGTAATCTCAGCAATTAATCATCAAAGATCGAACTCTAATAGGCTTTTTCGTAACTATTGTTTGCCAATGGCATACGGTTAATCATACAAAAATATATTTATTAGAAAGTACGCGAGAAAATTTTAGGGAGACCACACCTGTTGGTTCTGAAATAGTATGACAAAAGCAGTCTTTTTCAGTAAAAACAGCTTACATAATCTCCACATGGTTGTTCTAAGTAAGTTTGAAATAGTACCGTGCCAGACAAAATCAGTTACACTGTCTGGAACAGATCTATCCCAAACCGACCTTTTGGAAGCACTCATAGGCATCAGGATGAAGCGACGTCTTAGGAAATGATGCATTTTCATCTGTAATTATTAAAAGACAAAACCAATCCAAATTTCAACTAATTTAGGAATTCGTCAGCATGCAGAAAAAAAAAGTAGACAAATCAACCAAGATAATACATGAAATCATCCTATTATCAAACTTTGATATTGATATCTTGTCCTATTTACTACATGATACAAGACATTTCATCAGTAGTCGCAAATCTTCTCCGCAATTAAATCTTAATTTTTTCAGCAGTAAAACCCTATGGGACAAGCGTATATATTTCCCATGAAGAAAATAAAAATTTGAGTATTCAAAAGGCATTTATTTTTTGAAATACGCACTGGTTGAAAACGTTTTCTAATTTATGTATCTATATCGTAAAGAATGTGGGCATTTACGATTTACGTTTTTATATCGGCACCAAGAAAAATGCAATTCACAAATTCCAATACGTTTAACACCTTCAATTGTGCATTCATTTTAATCGCTTGTTTCTACACCTAAATCACACCAGTATACAGCAATTAATCCAACAGCCCTTTAATTCAGAACTTGGAAAGTTTATTTTATATGATTATAAAACGAATTAAAAATTGAACTGTCAATGACGAATGTTTTGATGAAGTTTAATTTTAATAAAAAAACTGCATGAAAATAATTTTTAATTGTTTAAAATATCAATGAGATAACATATACGTTAGTATTATCAAAAAATTTTTTTCTTAAAAAATTAAAATATGGATTCGAAGAATTTACATTATTAAGAAACAGTCAGCAAAACGGTTACTGAAAACTTTTAAAATTCAAAATTTTCAAAATCGCTTCAAAATAGGAACTTTTCATTAGGGTTCCTCTGAAATAACAAATGATGGGAAACACAGACAACTCTCACAATATAAAGAATTAATTTATAAAAAATTTTTAAATGAATGAAGTAACCATTAAAGCACTGATCTATAGACAAATAAAAATGCCGCTCAATTGAACTAACATAATTTAGAACAATAACATTTACAGTGTTTATTTACTTTTCGTCCGGCTTGAGGTAACCCGTTTATCATTTATAAGTTAGTTCAATTCGTTAACATGAAGAAATCTTCTAATATTTGTCTTTCCATTGAATGCGGGATTTCTCTCTTGGTGTATCACTATTCCTTTCATTTGATTATTTCCCATAACACGTAGGCTCATAAATGTAAATGGCACTGTTCAAGCCCTATCGGTAGTTATTCGAGGATATGACTATAGAATTAGACCATAGAAAAAAAAAGATCAAAGAAATGAATCAACTTTCGTTTTCAATCCCTTATTTAGCACGGTTGCTCAAAAGCAACATGTTTTTTTATTGGCACTTATGCGAGATCTAAAACCCCAAATGCTTTACCTGCGTAATGTAAGCATTCCCTCGTGCACAGATTTTTAGTTAGGTAAAAATTAAAACAATTTGTAAGAATTAAATTTTTATTAATTAAAATATAATATATGTAGAGTATATGTACTCAAAGGTTTTTTTTCTACAATTTTTCATGATTATCTAATTAAAGGACTAATGTAATTTTAGAAAGAAAAAAAAAGAAAAAAAAA
>JAPMOR010084961.1:580452-605065 GCA_026543865.1 Argiope aurantia
AACACAAATACTTTCAGTAAATTGAAATTTTAATTATATTTATTTTTAATTTTTTATGAATTTTAGGAACTGTGATTTCCTTTTCTTATGTTATTGTTTTCAGAGGTTCACATTGTACAATAACATTTTGATCTCCCTACTTTTGATTTAAATTTGATTGATTGATTTCCATAAATTGTATGGCAGCATTTCGAAATATTTTAATAACTAACTTTTAAGAGTAAAAGATAAAGATAAAACTTTCAATTCCGTTAACTGTGCTTTGAAATTCATAAAACATTATTGCCGGTATATTTTCTTAATTTTCTGGAACTCGTAAGTATAGCTATAAAGAGCTTACTAGGGTTTATATAAAAAAAGATTTTTTGAAAAACCAGTTTTCGAATTCAATATTTCCAAAACACCGGTTTTTGAATTTTTGTCAGAAAAAAAATAGAACAGGGGAAAATATTTAATTTATAGAAAATAACAAAAAACGAAATCATTATCAAAGTCAAAATATAAAAAAATAAGAATAAATATACGTATTACTTAAACAAAATGACGAAAACTCAAACAAAAATTTCAAATAATCTTTATATTATTTTCACTCATTTTAATTTCTCCTAAGAAAATAGGATATTAAAAAATATAAAATATCCACTGAAATGTGGCTAAGTCTTGTTCTTATTTTAGACACAATATTGTCTGAAATTGAAAATACTCGTTCACTAGTTATTGAGCTTGGTTTTATAGTTTTCATGGCATCAAATAACAAATCTAAATTTTTTGTTCTTTTATTCGTTGCCTCAAATAATGAAAATTCAGCTTTCAGTGTCTTTAGATTTGTACGTTTTCCTTCAGAGTCTTGAAGAAACTTATGAATTGATTTTTCCATGGCTTCTTTTAAAAAAAGCATTACTTTGATGAGTAGTTTCTTCGATTCGCTCTTCATCAGAATCGGTTTCCACGTAAGAATTCGGAAATATTCTAGACAATATCTTTCCAGATAACTTGATAATTTCGGTTTTTGAAGCTTAAGAAAGTGCACTAGATTTCTTCGCTGAACTAGAAATGTTTTGTGGATTTTTGCAAATACAGCAAAACAGTTGCTAATTCTATTTCTCTTCTTTCTTGAATTCGTTCTTCCAAAGCATATAATAATTTCAAACATTTCAGTGTTTAAATTTTTTAATTCATTTAATACAAATATACCTTCACTTGTTAATAAACTGGCATCTCGTCGCCCTAAGCCTGGGCGTGCCATCGATGGCACGCTACACAATATTTTGGGCATGCCGCCGATCAAAACGGTTTGCATTTTACGGTTTGCAAAACGATTTGCATGTGACTTCATTTAATAAACTGAATTTGTCCCAATTCGATTGGTTGGAAATTGAAGAATTTGAAATGCAACTGATTGATTTCCAGTCTAGTTCAATGTGGATTCAAAAATTTATTAAAATCAGAAAAAAAGTTGGAATTCATTGAAACAGAAAGGTTAACAAGGAATATAAGTAAAAATGCCAGTAACAAAATTTTGGAAACATGGAATTCGATTCAAACATTTAACTGTTTGGAAAAGCTGGCTCATTCTGTTTTAAGCATATTTTCATCTATGCCTGAGAGTCATTTTCAGAGAGGAATAACATTAAAGACTCGCTAAGAAACCGTTTGGCAGATGACTCCAATTCAGCGTGCATTCTAAACATCGTACAATCCTAATTATAAGTTATTTGTTTTCTAATCTGCAACAGCAGAAATCACATTAATGTTACTTTAATTTGAATTGCACGTATAACTAAAACATTTACTATTATACAGTGCAAAATGTATTTTTTGTAGTAAATAGTTTTGGTTGTTAGTATTTAATTTTGGTATCTTCCTAATAATCACAGGCCAAAATTATTTGACGGCACATCTATACCTCATTAGACATTTCTTTAGAAAAAATGGCACGTTAGTCCATAAAGGTTCGCCACCCCTGCCCTAAGCTTTCAGCTGCTAGACGAATCGATCCCAACAGATAAAATTCAAAATATTTGTTTGTTTTTATTGAAGAAGAGGAATATCCAGGCGTTCCGGAAAACTGGTTTTCTTAATTTAAAAACCGGTTTTCAAACGTAATAAATTTACTTTAAAAAACCGGTTTCTTAAAACCGTCAAACCCTAGAGCATATGTCACCGAAGAAGAATGAATTTTCTTTTCACATTAGTCAAACAACTTTGCAATTTGGGTTTATCATCTCTTATATAACAGTATATAAGAATCTCACAGCGAGAAAGGTAATGATCTTTTTCGATTTGTCTTGGCGCCTGATTTCTTCCTATGTGTGCGAATAATGATTGCAAACATTAATAATAAATAGTTATTATATAAGTTTGCATTTAGAACCCGGAATTGTTTATGAACGTGTATACGGATAGCACTGAGTTCTTTCCTTAATTTTCTGTTAGAAGATCACAATTTCTTTCAATCCGATTTCAATGATTAGTTTTAATTTGAGTGGTGTTTCTCCTTATTATGTAGTTAACGGATCGCAAGCTTCAAATTTTATGTAATTATTTTTAGGTGGCATTAAGGCAAAGGTTAATGAGCGGATATTTGATAATATTTTTTTCAGTATTATTTTTATTTTGCATTTGGCATTCTATTCCCATGAAAATGCGAATTTCTATTACAACTTCCGTTAGATAAACTGTAACAATCATATCTGAGAGTCTGTTAACTGGATAATAACCCGTTTATACAGAGACTTCTAGTATCAGAAATTAAAGTTGAAAACAATTGAAAATTATGACATATAGAAAAAAATGGAAAGTATTTCAACTGAATGATTATAAATTATTATTTACTGAAACAATGAATGCACTTCAATTTGAGCACCCGTCCATTAAAGCTTTGAATTTTTATAAGATTTTTGAATTTATCGTATACTGAATTTTTAATAATACGCACTTACTAAAGAACAAGTTTTTATCAACTATAAGGTTTAATTTTTTATGATAGTGAAAGAAAAGTCAAAAATTTTCACTGCTTAATACGATCCTAAAAGAAAATCATAAAATCTTTTTTTTTTTTTTTTTTTTTTTTTTTTCCTGAATATAACTTCTAAAAATTTTTAAAACCGGTAGACATTTTTTGAAGGGTCTGAATGAGGCAATTTCTTGAAATTCATTTTAAATTTGAAAATTATATAGAGAAAATTGCACACACACACACACACACACAAAAAAAAACAATAAAATATTCAATAAAAGTATTACCAATTATTTTGTCAGTAACAGAGCATAACGAAAAAAAAATCAATTAGATATAAAAATTAACAAAAATTGTCTATTCAGATAAAAAAAAATACTTTGAAACGAAGCACAGATTTGAGAATGACATTTCCCAACCACCATTATCGAATCTTCTTTAGGATGGGTATTTATGAGAAGCAATTTATACATTTCCGAGTTCTGGATGATTTTTTACAGATCCTCCTCGAAAAATATTACAATTGCTTATTTATAATTTTTAATTAGAAACAGAAACAATGTGATTCTCAGACGTAATTGCTTCAATATTATAAATTATTACGAAAGGACAGCAAACTATTCTTTCTTTCTTTATTATTCTTTCAAACTATTCTTTCTAAAGCGACATTTCAATCGAAAGTTTTACAGTGGCTTATTTTTATAGGCTTTTATGTAATTTGACTTACTATCGCAAGGTAAAGGGGGAATTTTGGAATCGTTCCCTAATGCGCTGCAAATGTGAAATTACGTGCAGTTATGTATTCTTGATAACATTACAAAAATTTAATACTTTTAGATATCCAGTTAATCGATTCATTTTAATTAAATGTTGATTCTATGAGTGGCGTCATCTAGTAATGAATTTCAGAAAAAAGATCTTAAGATTTTCTAATATTTATAATTAAAAATTCGGCCATGTATTTAAAGCCAAAAAGTAGAAAATAGCAAAAACTAATATAGAGTTTAAAAAAATACGCTTCTATTAGTGTACTAAAAAATAAGATAATTTTTTTGAGAGCGCAAGAGAAAAGCACAAAGCAAAAGTTGCTTAAGCAAATAAAGCCACTTTGAAAATCACAAGAAAGGAGGGGAGAAAACTAAACATTAACAAAAATAAATTACAATATAATATGAATGAGATAAAAATTCCTACGTCTTTAAGGTACTTCTATCAGAATTTCAAATTTGTTTTCAAGCTGCAAGATTTTTAATAAACTTTAAAAAGCCTGTCTTTAATAATTTTTTTCATTACGTTACATTCTTTTTAATTATGCACTAAGAAGAAAGCGGATAACATAAAATGCCCTTGTATGAGGATTATATAGCAAAGCGTAGAAAGAAGGAACACCCTGTTTTTCTCGAAACTCAGAAATGACACTCAAATTTTATTGACTTTTTAAAACGTCATGCTTGGCAAAGAAATTCTAACACAAGTCGTAACGGTCAAAATTCGTACATTTCATGCTACCTTCTTTCATAAACAAAACAGGATTGAATGAATATGCCGTTTCTAATGCTCAACGAAATATCCCCCATTTGCTTTTGCCAAATTGGCTGAAGTTAAAACATTATAATCACTTCTCAATCAAACGAACCTCTTTTTTCAACTGCTTCTGTACAATGTACAGAGATCTTAGTAATTAAAGAGAAACAAATGATTTAATATAGAAAATACTCTTATTCTACATTTTAGTGGCATTTAATGTTTGAAATATAACGCATCAATCAAATAAATTGTGTTATCTTCTTTATCGAATCAATAACAAATACACCCTATTACTCAGAAGAAAAAAAGTCATAGTTATCTTTCTTAAATAACCTGTATTCCTAAGTTTAATAAGGTGGCATTTATATATTTCACAAATGTATCAATCATTTTTTTAATAATGTATTCAAAACTTTCGAATTTTTTTGGACGAAAAAAAAAATGTGCCCCAGTTTAAAAATTGTAATTTGGAAGCAAAATCTTAAGCCAATATTTCTTTTTGAATGCTTCAACGAGCAATCAAAACTCGCGCCGAGGAAGTTTAATAGCACGGATGGATCATGGATTTTAGAGAGGCAAATTCAAAATCAGATCCTTTTTTGAAATTCTATTTTGAATGACAGCGTCATTCAAATCACAATGGTGTAATAATTCATTTTTTCTATTCATTTGATACTGAAGTTCATAACTTGCTCAAATCATTATCTCTATCATAATATAGGGTTGTTTTTTTTTTTTTTACTTTCGTGCTTGAAATAGTAAAACTTTCTTTAGCAGATAAATAACTTAGCGGGATGAGAAAAAAAATTTTTTTTAGTGTTAACTATTGAAAGAAGTGTTGAAGTGTTAACTATTGAAAGAATGTGACCTACTCTATATCCAATAAATTGAAGAAAACGAAGATAATCTCATAAAATATCCTAGCTTTATATCCCTAGATTGCTTCTAAGAGAAGAACAATTAATAAAAATAAAACCGCCGTAAAAACGATTGTAAAAGCATTATTATTTTAAAAGATATTGCTATAGCTCTTAGGCGATCATTCTAACGCAAAAGAAATAAGAACTTCTAACAATATGTGTTTTATTTATTCCTATGTAGAAGCGAGATAGAGAAGAAGTCTGGTTTTGATGAATGAAAAATGATGACTTCTGGCAAAGCAAGTGCCAAGGATTTCTCGAAATAGCAAATTTCCACCTACGGGTCGTTTTCCTAAATATTCTGGCGGAACGGAGCAACGGAACAGAGAACTTTTTCAACTTGACATTCACCGCATACCAGACGCCTTGCTTAGACAAACACAGCATTATACTCTAGATCTGTTTTTCGTATCAAGAATACCGTCCTCATAAGTGAAAGAGGGACACGAAAACATAAAAAGTCCACATCAATTCTTTTCAAGACATATTTAGATTTGGCAGTAAATTAATAGCTATAGCAAATGCTTTTAAACATCACATCAAATAAAATGAAGAGACGCAAGACTGTCTTATATCAACTCCACAAAAGCTCGGACAGATTTCCGGAAGATAATGGTAAAAGTTTTTTTTTTTTCCCATGTATTAAGTCCAAGATGATGGATCGATGTTAGAAGAAACGGGTCATAGATACCTATCTTGTCAGAAGATCTGAAATTTTAACCATTTTCTTCATGAAATCCATAAAATCATTTTCCTTAACCAAATAAAAAATAAGAGAATTTTTATATCGTTCAATATGTTTTTATGCTTCTTAATTAATAGGATTCTAACCCTTCTTTGATTGAAATATAATAACATCCAAACTATAGACCATTATTTCAATTCAATATTCAATTTTATGCTATTCAATCAACCAACGAATAATCTCAATTACGTCAAAAGATCAATTATGATCTTTGCATCTTTCTTTTGAGTCAGCAATTACACCAGAAAATTTAATAATCAAGCAGTATAAAGTACGGTTGTCATGGCTTTATTTTAATTCTGAGTTCATCATATTTTGGAAAAAATATAAAAGATGGTTATTTCCAGATTCTTCTTCAATCGTTTCATTTGATTAAGGAGATTTAATGATACAAAAGTCAGTTGCGACTCGATCAACCAACGACAATAATTTCTGTTAAAGTACGGCTAATAACAGCTTAATAAATTAAAACATTTTTTATATGAATGAACAATTTAAAAAAGTAAAATAAACGGATAAAAATTACAATTACTAATTCGAAGTTAAAACAACCGATAAAAAATTAAATTGATAAAAAATCATAAAATGCACAAAAATGTAAAAAACACCATATTAATGTGCACTATATAGAATTAAATATACTTTTATGCTGTTGGAAAAGACTTCAGATAGCATTTCATAGACAAAATTATTATTTATTGTTTCATTTGATGTTTTTCAGGACATGGCTGGTAGAAAATTGCTGTGTGGGTAACATTCTTCTGCTTCTGTAGTTTGTTATAAGGCATTAAGAACACTTAAAGCGTATATCGTTTCAAAAGAATATAATTATTTAAATACATTTCGTCTCAGAGAAAATGAGAACGAGAATATTTTACAAAAATGAAATCCTGCTTTTTTTTATTTTTTATTTTTTAAAGAAAGTGACTTTAATTTTTTCAGTGTTTTCTGAACTGTTTCATTGTTGGTAATAAAGGAGTTAGCGGCTTCAGAATAAAATGCTGAGAAAAAATGAGGTCTTAATTAAGACACCGCGATTGGAACCATTTTGAAGAAAGTTCGATATTATATTCAACCAAATATCAATTTATGAAGTAGATTATTATTAGTAACTTCATCAGTCGGGTTGAAAGTGGCAAGCATTGATGCACGAATTTACAGGTAACGCTTTTGGAGATAAATAATAATAAAGTTTCCTGTAGAGTCTTAATATGAGCGAATATGAGATAGCGAAAGATTAGATACAATATCTCTTGGATATTTTTAATATTTGAATTCTTTTTTATGTAACCATCACAATGCAATGACAGTGCGTGTTCTTTTATGTCTATAATCAGAAGTACTTATGTTGAAGTTAGCAAGTAAAGCATTTCGGCTGAAATTTCTCTAAAACAAATTCATTTTACAGCCCCAACAATTTTTGAGATTCTGAGCCTCAAACAATGTTGATATGATTCAATAAACATATGTTGTAATGTTATACATACAAGAGTTCGACTGCATAAATCTAATTTAATAACTAACATAGTAATAGGAACCAAAGAGAACTTATTCAGAAGGAACAGTGAATTAATTCATATATTGAAACAATAAATTAACACATGTAATAGAAATATTCTTTTTCTAGCAGCTTTCTTTAAAAGAAGGATATTCTTTTTACATAATAATTTAACCACTGTATCATGAAAGCCGTCTAAATAAAGATTTTTTTTCACTTCAATATCACCAGTGTTTTTTTTTTATTTATTTATCTTTTGTCATTAACCATTCGAAATGGGACAATTGGACAGGACCAATTCTTCCAATATATTTTGTCGATTTGATACAACTGAAATATTGAAAAAATACTTTTGAGATTACGTCTGTAATAGCCGAGTTCTCCCATAAGGAAAAGTATCATTTGCGGATTAAACTGCCAAGCAAAAAACTATTCAAAAATTATGAAAACATAGAAGTGTTTTCTTAAATACCTCTCAATTTTTGTTATTTTTTTATTTCTACATTCTTCGGAAATAAATGATTTTCTAATTTTGCAATCTATTACCATAAACAGAGAAAATAAATGCTGATATTTTTTAGACCTAAATCACCTTTTTCTATTCTTATTGTAATTTATCGAGAAGATGATGCGTGAAGATTATAAACATCACTAGAAAGTAAAAATTGTCTTGGAAATAATTTCGCGTATTATTTGTTTATTTTGAAAGGAATGAAAGGCATGAAGTTATAGATTGACTAATTTCTTACTCTTAAGAAGTCGAGAACTTAACAACAAATGCTATAATAATTTTTTAAATGAATGAAAAACAATCAATTTTCACCACTTTTTGTGATTTCTAAAACCCAATGCGGCAGCGAAAGAAATTAATCAATTTTATTAATTTCGTTACCTTGTTTCATTTCTCAGCAGTTCGCAACTTTTTTGCAATGTAGCAACATAAAAAATGTTTCTTTAAAATTTTGGGGGGCTTACCCAAATCTATATGTTTTATTTAACAGAAAAAAATAGATTCTTATAAAAGGAATTGTGTACAAGATTTGGGAGCCCTACAAGCATGAGTACAGTCATTAATACTTACTTTTGAAGCAAATAAAAGTTATTTTTTCTTTAACTATAGATATTCTGAAACTATACTCTCAAGAAAAACTCAAGAAATTTACATGAATCAATAAAAAATCTTTAAAAACAGTTGGGATTTCTCAAATTCTATCCAAGAATATTTATTTGAAAACTACCATCAAACATTATAATAAATATAAAAACGTATTGGTAATAATCTGAATTATCAACTAGGATTATTATAAATTAAAATAACTAAGCAACTAATATTAAAAAGATGTCCTAATATTAGATAAAGAACTTATAATCTCATTTTTCTAAATATTTTAATGTGTGAATAATCTAAAGAGAATATGTTTAAAAATTTATCAGACCGAAATCTCTAAATAGCATATGACACAAATTTTACCATAAGGCAAAAAAGTCTGTCCTAACATGAATACTAGATATCTTACATAGATGGTATAAGAATTTGAGGGTTTAGAAGACATTCAGTGCAATAAACATTAAAAAATATAAAGAATCTTTCAAAAATTAGCGGTAAAAATTAAAAATTTCTGAAACAATGTAGAAGAGCATTTTTATTAATAACATGAAGAACTCATGTATAGCCAAAACAGAATAATAATTTTTAGCAAAATTTAAATTTAATAAAAAAATTGGAATGCAAATTATTGAAAAATTGGACTTATTTAAAAAATTGCTTACTTAAATTTTTGAGCAAGTCGATTCTATGAATTTTTCCGAATCATCGCTTTCACTATCATTCCCTGCATTTCTACTTAAAATTCGTGTTCTCTCGTTTAGCAGAAGCAGATAATGTTGAGAAATACACGGTAACAGATCAAATATGTTATGAGACAGGAATTGGATAAAATAATATAAACATCTGTAAATGAAACAAAATCTTTAATAATAGACTGTTGGCCCCACTTTCGCATTAATTACAGCTTGTATCCGTCGTGGGATAGACAAATACAAATGATGCACAACAGTCTCAGGGATACGTCGCCTCTCTTCCAGTGAAAAGATCACATATTCAGAGAATGTCTTTGGAGGTGGAAACATGCTGCACAGTTGGCCCCCCAAAATACCTCAGAAAGTTTCAATTATTTTAAAATCAGGGAACTGAGGGTGGCCACACGATGCTACATTTCATCATCGTGTTCATTTTGACAGTTTTCGACGATTCCAGTAGTCTGAATTAATACATTATCATCTTGGAGCAAAGATAGAGAAATAGGGAATACGTTTTACACCATTGCCTAAATATGAGAGGCCTGAATAATGGCATAAAGCTGTGCTGTATTCTGCCTAAGCAGTACAACAAAAACAGGGTGAGATATCGCGCCCTACAGCATAATTGATCCTTCTCCATGTTTAACAGTAGAAAGGAAACAGTTAACACGATAGGTTTGTGGTGGCCTAAAATCCATTAGTCTGGAATAATGTAAACGATTATTTGTCTAGTCAGATAACATTGTCTTATGTTTGTTGTATCCAATTCTTAAGATTGTGACATTATTGTAGCCTTTTCAAGGAAATGCATGATGTCGTCAAAATATTTGGAATAGTCGCTCTACTATGTAAGTTTGCTGCTGCATTCATGGTGAATAATTTTTGTCGATAAACCTTCCTACTGATGCTTGTTCATTTCAGATATTTTACGGGATGCCGTTATTTTGTCTTTCTGGCCACAGTTCATTTCAAAATTCTTCTGTCGCTATCAATCTGCTTCGATTTCCAGCATTGTTACGCTTAGCAGGTGATACCTTTCTCCGTTTGCTATAGCTTATCATTACTGTCAACAAGGTACTTCTCCCAACACCAACAAGGGTGGTTGATTTCGTTAGTATAACTTCAGCAAAACATTTTTCAAAAATCACACCTCTTTCGAAATCTGTGAGGATTGCCTTAACAAAGTTTTAGTGCCCCAAACTGTTTCACATCTGCACGCTGTTATGACTAGAATAATGTGTGCAAATTCTCGTTGGCCAGATGGGATTCTTTCAACTAAAGGGCAAGAACATACGGCAGGGTTTTTTTTTCGCAAGTTTTCATATTATTTTGTACGATTCTTTCATTTTATTCCTTTTAAAGTTCTATTATCTGGATAAAGTGGATTCTGAACAATATTAAACAAATTGGAAGGTCCATCTTTAGAAGTCGGATTTAAAATATTTATCTCAAAATGGAAAATCATTTTGCAGAGTTTCTTTACAGAAAATAGAATTCATCTTATTATTGCTGAATTTTATCTATTTTATATTCCACAAGGCAAACTTAACTCTGCAAATATTTGCCTTTCTTTTGAAAATACAATCGTCTTATCTTTTGATGGAAAGAAACATTTTTAGCTCCATTTCTGTTTCATTAAACTTGATTTTTTAGTAGTTGTAACTAAATTTTCTCAAGACCATAAATAAAATTTCCTTCGTCTTTAAATCAAATAATAGTAGAATTACGAGGTAAGTAACTGCATCCAGATAGAAGTGACCTTGGCTTGTGCGAAAATTCAAAAGCATAATGATATGAGTATGTTCTTTAAATTGTTCAATGAGACATGAGATCCTCGAAGCTATTCCTTTTCATCCCATAGAAACATGTACTCTTTATTGTCGGTCGAGCTCTGGATTCCTAAGTTACAAACATACATTTTTATTTTGCAGTGTTCAATTTTGTAAAAGCCAATTTTTCTAAATCGAATTTAACAACATATTCAACTAACACTTTGTCTTATGAAGATTCGTTTGTTTACTTACGAAAGTAAGGTAGCTTTAAGGTAAATTATGGAAGGAAAAAGCTCATTTTTAGGAGGCATATTTTCCCTTATTTTAATTAGTGTGTAGCTAGCGGTGTGTAATTATAAATTTAAGAAACAAAATGGCTCACACGACTCACAATTGTTTTACACTGAATAGTTTTTTTTAAATTCCATACTTATTATAAATGGTGTCTTCTATTGGTGTAATATCAAGGAATAAACTTCAATGCTTTAACAACTCAAAGTCTTAACGTTAAAGTAGTTTTTGTAATATGAAAGTCATTTTCAGAAAAAAATCACACAGATTAGTCCGTGAACTGTCCAATTAAAGGTATCCTTTTCAGAAATGTCTACTATCATTATTATTCTTTTAACATGTAAAAGACCATACACAAATTGATTTAGTTAAAAATACCATCAATAGATGACATTATAGATAAAACTAACATAACTTCAAATTTTAGCAATAACAACACGTATCTTCTCGCCCATAATAAAAAGTTGTATTCTATAATATCAAAGGAGGTTACATTCTTGTGACTCGCATGTAATTAATTTTTTCGCTAAATGTTTTATTTTTAAGTCTTTCAATAAGACGCAATCCAAATTTCATAATTTTCTACAGTGGTGTATCTTGATAGATCCCAGCAAATGCATGGGGTGAGAACCATTTTTTCAGTTCAGGAAGATAGAACATTAGCAATATCTATATAAATGCCTCTGTAATTGTAAACCTCGAGCAAGAGCTCCTGATATTTCGTTCGTCTTACTAAACTACTGTCACCTTTCTAATTTACAGCTACGTTTAGAGACAGTTCTTCGTTGGGTATTACTTGCAGAGTGAAGAAGAGGAATGTGAATATTTATAACGGAAATCGGCATTTCAAAAGTAAATATATATTCAACCGTTTGCAAACCTGCCGAAAAAATTAATTCCCGAACATTGTAAAGTCATCTTTTTTAAATGGGGAAAAAAATCGAAAATAGGTCAGTGAATATCAGAATCAAAACTACCGTTTACAGTAATTATCCTTTTGGCGCAATTAACTTGAAAATGGCTTCCGAGTTTAGTGCAATTTACGATAATAACTTACTTTTCCAACAAATGCCTAGCCTGTAATGTTAGATGTTGCTGCCAGAGCTAATATAATATATTCTCTCTCGCAGTGCCCTGAACTAGAAAATTTTCGACAATCATTCTTCAAAATAAATCTTCCTCTTTAGTCAACAGTAGAAAAAGGGGCGCGAAAAACTGAAACAATCCCCTGTTCTTCAGGAAACTATAAATAGCACTTCTTGATTTTTTTGGAATTCATCTCTTGTTTTCTTTTTCCTGCGAGAAACTGACAGTCAAACTTACAGAATTTTTTTAGATCTTATTTATACGTTGAGAAAATTGGGTGAAGCAAGTGTAAGAAAATTTTTTTCATTCATTGCTCAGAAATTTTAGAATAGAAAAAAAAACAATAAAAACAAACAAACTGAGATGTTTAAATATTTTCATGAATGATCCTACTTTCAGCTTCATAACGAAAGATTCCAGAATACTATTTGATTAGAGTTAAAAAATTAAAAAAGTTGAAATGAAAGTGGCTAAAAAGATGACATTTCTTATTGATGATCTATAACTAGAAAATTTTTTTTAAAAAAAGAAATAACAACAACAAAAGCTGGCCATTGCAGAGTACGTAGATTGAATAGGCAGGCAGTATAAGTTAAAACATTTTTAAAAATAAATTAAAAAACACGAAAATAGACGACTCTACCTACTTTTTGTAAAATTTTAATTTTATTAAAAGCAATAAACGAAAATTTTTTTGGAATAAAACACAAATTTTAATTACTGTATTCATAATGATTGCCTTTCTAATATACTTAAATTTGAATTAAGATACATAAAATGATTGCTTTTTTTATACACAATGGGCTGCAAAACTCTCTCTCTCTCTCTCTCTCTCTCTCTCTCTCTCTCTCTCTCTCACACACACACACACACACACACACATGTAGCAAAAGTAAAAATATTTCAAGTTCGACTTTAAATTTTTTTTTTTTTATTTTCTCATATTTCTCAAAATCTATTTACTGTGATTTTCACTGTCTTCCGAACCGACCAAAATCGAGAGTCTCATAAAATTATTAAATTATCTCTTTTTTCAGACTTTCCCGTTTTTAAAATAACCATTTTAACTTCCCGTTTTCATGAATTCATGCTGCCTGATGAACACAATCCCGCATTCTAAAAATTATTTTTCATGGATATTGCGCACAACCATCTTATTTCAAATATGATAGTTCAAAATAATACGAATAAATTGTTTTGAAATTTCACGAACAATTTCTTTAAAATAGTCATCTAGCAAAAATGGAATAATTTATACAGTATGAATATATTTTATATCATCACTTTTTATGTAAAACATGATATTAAAAAATGCCGAGATTATTAAAATAATTTTTCGATTCGCACTAAAATCTTTATTAATGGAATTTTAAACTTTGAACATCATCTAATCTCAAATATGCACTTTTTTTTTTTTTGAATAAGTGCAAACGTTTGGCCTCTACATGCTCTTTCTCCGGGGATTTTTCTTTTCGAAAGCCAAGTGCGCGCTTTTACCATTCGCTCTTCCACTGACATCTATCGATGCTAACAAAAGCCGCCTTTACGTGCAAGATTTCAGCAACTGTCAGGGTGTGAATACCTATAATATCACCAGAAGATTATAAAAATCGCCTTTCAGCAGTTGAAGAAATGCATCAAAACTAAAATAAACTTTTTAGGGACATAAACTCCTTTAAGATGTCGATACAAATATATAAAAATAATTTGTTATCAATTTTCGCTTCTAACAGCGGGTAAATATAATTTGTGTCTGCGAAAAATGATTGCAATTTAAATAGTTTGACCAAATTTCTTAATTAATGCTATTTTAATTTCAAGACTTCTTAATCTTAAAACCTTAACAGTAAAAAGTAATTCTTCCTCAAAGTAATAAATAAATAAAAAGCAAATAGTGCGTTTATAATTTACACAAGAGTTACACATATGAAACTGAAACATATGTACAAATCAAAATTTTACCAATAGGCGATTGCTTCTAAGAGCAATACAAAAATAGTTTTATATTCTTTGCTTTCGATTGATAACAAGATAAAATACAAACCGCCATTTCAAATTTATTTATAACTGAAAATCATGATGATAATATGTTACTAATTAAAAACTAAGTAGAGACATTCTAGAATTTTGTCACAAATAATTTTTTTTTCAAAATTTGCATAAATTGCGAACATTGTGCAATAATTTTCGAAAATGTTAAAATTACCCTAAAGATAAAAACGATCTAAATGTACATAAACATTATGGTCCATCTTTGAATCCAATCCCAAATAATATCATTATTTCCTTTATAAAAATACAATCATAAAACTTTGTGGTAGCCAGAATGAATTAAAAAGTTGTCCTTAAATTTACAATATCTTTCGCGTATATGAAATTTTTGCATTTTGGAAAAATTTGTTTCTTGATTTCAGATAATTTTATTTTCAGGCGGATTGATCGAAATATATTTAGATGTCTAACCATTGCTTGTCAATAAGTTTCAGTGTAACCGCAGCATAGTGGAATCGGAATAAGATTTCGTTGATATGTTTCAACTAAATCTTCTATGAAAACTGGACTCAAATGAAATTGAAACGTCTTTCGAAGCGATAAAATAAAGAATATCTATTGAATCGAACAGTTCTTTTTTTCTTTTTACAAGTATGAAAAGCTTTCAAATGAATTTGTTATTTGAGAGCATATTAATGAAAATTTAAAATACGCTTTCATTTATTCTGTTAACAATAAATTCATTCTTTTTCACAGCAAATCTAAATTTCACAATTATCGCGAATACATTTCAAAGCATATGATTAACTATTAATCGGTTTTATTCGGCATCGCAAAAATATTGAAACGTGTCTAGTCAAGTACTTAAAAGGTTGAAAGAAATATCATTTTTCTCACAAAATTTTTAAATCAATTTTAATTGATGCACAGCACTTTAAGCCTGCATATTCAATATTATATCCATTAAAATCGACTACTTGATATGTCTATCACAACCGACAAAAGACTACAACTTTCACACATGAATTAACGAATGACCTTGAATTCCTACATTTTGACATCAATAATATATATCCAGCGTTGGATTAAAAAAAATACATGGATCATGTATTAACTACTGAAGTTTTAAAGACGCCAGCTTAAAAGATCTACACCACATTTCATCCTTTTTAAATGATTTTTACATACATTATATCCATATATTATATCCAAGACACACACAAAAAAATAATGCACGATTTCTACATATTAAACATCGAATATATGAAAGTGGGGGGTCTGCAAGACATTTGGTCATTGCACGCGATTACTTATAGAATGATACAGAATGTATTTGCCAAAACCATAGTAAGCACTTTTTAATGCGATTTAGGATGAAGGTCAAGAAATCCGTGAATACACAGAGAAACCTTCCAAGTTTAACCTCCCTCTTTATTGTTGGATATTTCATAGATGATACGATAATGTATACGAATATAATGTAGAATTATAACATATTGCAACTATTGATACGAAAATGAAATTCAATCGGAAAATAAAACGTGCTGCCTTTCTGGTCATTAAAAAGTTCTGACGTTTTAAAGAGTCTTTTCAGCCTTCTCATCCAGGTATTCGTTTGAACGGTTCGAAGTAACGATGTTAATGCCATCTTACAAGTGAAAAATTAAAACACTTACTTCCCCTAAATAAAAATATCTATTAATCATGCTTCCGGGAGATTTCCGAATGTTATTTCTGATTTAAAATCCCCCCCCCCCTACCAAGTGACTTAGATTTATTGTTCCACTGGAAGCAGGCCAGTTTCGATCGGTAACTTAGTAAGAGAATTACAGGATGTTTTCTTTGTCTCTTTAGCAAACACATTCCGACAAGCACACCGGATTCAGACATCCTTTAGATTTTACGAGTATGTCTTCTACAGCTACAAAAGACAATAAAGTTCATCTGCCAAGAAATGTTTTCGTGAAGCATACCAGACATCAGTTATCCATTCAGAAAAGGCGCCAGCCTCTTCATACGCATATTTCCTCAAAATTTTTTGAATAAAAAAAATTACTTTCAAAGTTTGAGTGAATGATAAGGAGAGCTAAAATGGAAGACATTTTTTTTGGATGCAGATTCCAAGTTTTCTGTTAAAAATGATAGCACACAAGCAATATGATGTTTTTCACATTAACATCTTTTGACTCGCATAAGTTTTTTTTTTTTCTGAAGTTAAAGCTTTTAATAAATTGTTACAAAATTTCACCAAATTTTGAAGCAAATCGTTTCAAATATTTTTCTTCTAATGATCATTATTGCATACATACAAAGAACAAATTCAAAGAAAAAATGCCCTGCTCTTTTATTTACTGCATGTAAACCTTAAGAATAAGTTGTTAGTTTAAAATGTCAGAACACAATCTATATGATATGTTTCCACTTAAATATCGTCGCTCAAATATATTTGCATTTATGAAGTAAAGGTTCCATGTAAACAGTTAAATATTTCG
Source organism: Argiope aurantia (assembly GCA_026543865.1). Taxonomy (NCBI): domain Eukaryota; kingdom Metazoa; phylum Arthropoda; class Arachnida; order Araneae; family Araneidae; genus Argiope; species Argiope aurantia. The sequence goes on from JAPMOR010084961.1 coordinate 597,535, forward strand.
CATTATTCTCCGGTAGAACAATAAGCTATTAAATTATAGTTCTAATATCCAAAAATGATTTTGTACACAAAAAAGTTCTACAATTTCTGCAAAGAAAGAAACAATTAATAATAAGAAGAATATTAATAAAAAGAAATTAGCAAGAATACATATTTCACTATCATAAACAATGACTTATGTAACTTATCCATTCATTTACATCAAAAAATCCTATTTAGATGATCATACTTTGCTAAAACAACTGTAACGGCCATGTCGTACTGCGATTATTTTCGACTTTAACGGCCTTAAGGAAAGATTTGAACCTTTCTGATGAAATTTTTATTATAAAAGATGCAGTAATTTCATTGCTTTGCACTTTTCGCCATTATATATATATATGGAAGCTGAGATCAATGATTTTCTTGCAAATGTTTTATGTTTTGAAATTTCTTGTATCCAAGTGTCTGGGTTTTATAAAATAAGCAAATGTTTCAAGCAGTGAAAGACAGGCGATTTCAATTTTTCAGAAGAGAAAATTGATGAAAATTTGAGCTTTATAATAGTAAGTAGGAAGGAACTGTAATAAACAATGAAGAAAACAAGAAAGATTCTGATTTTTGTTCACGAAATTTTGACAAAAGAATGATAAAAGGAATCCTAAAACTGGCGAAATTAATCACATATGCTTAAACCAACAAAAGCTTTTATTAACATCTTTTTATGATAAATTGAAGAAACTCGTCATATTTATGCTCACTGAAAAATCTAGGTGTTATCACAGATAAATGTGTTTTAATTTTATATCCAATGATTGAGATCGGCTTTATTGCTGATTTTTTTTAAAGCCTGGAATCTCAATGACATTTTAATTTCCAAAACTAACATTATAAACTAAATCCAGGGATATTTGATACAATTCCTAAAAAAAAGCTGAAGGGAAAGAGAGAAAATCATTAGTTATCATGAGCTCAAATCGTGAAATTGATTTGATTATAGTCAAAGAGTACAGAATCAATCTTACAAAAGAAGTTCTGTGCAAACAGTTTAAATTATCAATAGTTTAGGTTTATTAACTACAGCGCACACATGCCCTAAGAGGTCATCATCAATTTTTATGATGATAAAAAAATCTTACTTCAGACTGCATTTCTGTATAGAAAATAAATTTACCATAAAAAAGACGTGGAAGGCATACATTATTGCTTTACCTGTTTATTTCCTGGTTATACAGTCGAGAAATATCGGCCGTTTCAAAAAATTTTATTTTGTTGAAGGAAACATATTTCTTAAATGCGTGAAATATAAGATGATCCAAATTAACCAGACGGTGTTTAAACCACCCTGTAGGAAAAACTACTTTGCCAACTTCATCCAAATTTTATACAAATGCTCTGCTTGAAAAATTCCTAAAGAGTCCTGCTACAAAGTAAGAATAAGAAAGTTCCATGAAAAATTTTAATGTAATTATGAAGTTTATACCGAATTGCCATCTATGAGACTTGTCTAAAATGACCTAGGATGACAAGAAAATAATTTGAACTATTGATATTAATGAAAGAGTCACCTCTATAATTAATATTAATAAAAATTTTAACCCGAATTTTTAAATGGGAGGAGAAAAATGCTTTTATCGAGTCTCGCGGTGGTGGAAGTCTAGTTAGATTAGACAACAACGGATAAAATATCTCAAGACGAATTTGTAAAAACAACCTAATTTGGCGTTAACGCTATATGTAAATGAAATGGAGGTCGCAAATCGATGAAGGTTAGAATTAATAGGGATTAGAAATCTTATTGAGATTGAGAACGTTTTTTGAGAACAAATATTGAAGAATGGTTGAAATTACCTTATGGTAAACTCTATTTTACAGATACTATTGACCTATACAATTCTTTCAAAAAAATTATTTCCACAAAATTGAATCAAAAATATGTGGTCATACTATTAAATAAGTTGGATGAAAGTATAACAGAAGGGAAAAATAATCAAAACAGATATAAACTCAGACAAAGACAGTGGTAAAGAAAAAAGAGACAATTACCACATCGTATGCTCTTTAAGAGAAACAAAACTATGAGGGATTTTCCACAAATTAATATTTTTATACCCGAATCTTCAAATAGTAATAATGTACAAAGGATCAAACTATGCTTAATATCCCCGCATATTTATAGATTAAGCACATAATTTAATACATGATTAATTGCAGCAAATGGGACATAATATATAACAGCAAATCATATTACGTTATTCACATTATTAGTATAAATTTTGGAATTGTAACAATGTGCAACTTGATGTGAATTGTGGAGCGTAAGTAAGTAATTTAAAAAGAAAAATCTACTTTTTAGTCCACTGATTAGAGTGTATCTATAAAAACCGTAAAAAAGATTTATTCTTATAATATCCATTTAAATGTAAACAAATTACTTTTTGAAATATAATAGTAAAACAAAAATAAACTTGTAAGCAACATGATTTCTGTCAAAATTGCAACAATACTTCTAAGATATGTAATGGAGAACTCCTAAAACGAAAAAAGTCTAGGATTTGACTTTAAGCATAAATACATGAGAATTTTGATTCATTAGAATTAAGGGCAAGCGGAACAAAAGGCATATTGCAAAAAGTGCAGTGTCCATACTGTTAAAAAGTACATACTAAAATAAATAATCTATTTCGATAGATACATAAAATCTGATAAATTTGTCAATCGACTCTGTTTTCACTTAAAATTGCTTGATAAGCCTTTTTTTTTCTTTTTTTTCTAAAAAATATATAAAAAGTTATACAAAATTGAAGCCAATTCACATAAACAATTCCAAATCTATATTAAATTGGATCCATTTAATGAAGTAGTATAATTACATTTTTGTTCCCGAATAATATAATACCTTTTGCGATACGTTAATTTCTGAAATGCAAAGAAAATATGACTTTAATCATTGTAATTTTAACGCGTCCTTATTTTTTTAATTCTTCCCATTTCCTTTTAGACGGAAAACGTTTTTGTCATCAGAACTTGTAACTCTCCTTCAAAGGCGAGCCAATGTATAGCTAATTATTTTAATGACTTTTTTTTCTGGTGTATCTGAAATGCAACGCATCTCTGTAAATTTATCGACTATAAGTTCTTTACTATGCTAGTCCAGCAACTCTTTGGTGTCATTATTATCAACTTCCAAATGTTAGTAGACAAAAATAGACAGGATATTTTAATCAATTCTGGGAACTTTTTTAAAAGATTGGATTTTTTAAAATTATTATTTCTATAATTTTCTTTTATTGCTGACTTTAGAATTCGTATCGTATTCTAAAATGGGAAATTCCCAAACAGTTGAAGGAGAAAATAAAATAAAAAATGAGGAACCGAATAACTTCAAAGTTCACGTAGGGCGGCTTTACTGTAAGATACTTTTGTAAGAAATACAAGTGTTTGGCATAACTCATGTTTGCTATTTTTGACAATAGATGGCGACCCATAAACGCATTTTCATTCACTTGAAGTAAGATAAGAAGCCAATGAAAAGCATACTTCAGTTATGAAACTATTCCAGCATTTTTATAAAAGACTCTCGTTCGTCAAGAGTAAATGGGGGGAAAAATAATAGTGTAAAGAAACAATACTTTTGATTTCAATACAATGATAATGCAGAACAAAAAAGTTCACTCTTCTTAATACCCAACAAGTGATTTAGAGAGATAAGTTTTCATTGATATTAAAAGATAAGTTTGAATATTTAAAAAAAATTATTTTAACGGTTTATCAGTCAATGGAATTAATACATGAAGTCTCATAATAGCGCATGTGGCAGTGACATGCGCTTTGCTAACATATTTTATTTATATTTTGGGCCAAAAAACTACGTTATTCTCTGTTTTGGCCCGTTATAATGTAAAAGAAAGACACTTTGCTTTACGAAAACACTTTTTCGATTTTTCATTTAACAATGTTCAGTCGGCTCATTGACCATTGAAATAAAAAAATTTAAGTTCACATTTAAGTACTTTCTTTCCAACCTAATTCGAATAATGCTAGCTTGCGCACTCTCATAAATAATTATGAACTTACTTGTTATTGCAAAAAATAATCTAATAAAAAATTTAGGCAAAATTAACTAAATATATTAAAAATTCTAGAAAAAAAGTTATATTATTTATCTTTCTGAAATGAAATTATTCTAACGTAAATAGAAACCGATATAAAATGAACTTAACAAAGTCAAAGAAATAATAGGGAAAAAATAAGAAACTTAATTAAAATTCTTATGTAACACTAAATCCATATCACCAAAAAAAATATGGGAAAAAAATGAAATTTTATTTATGTTCAATATCATTTCATGTTTATAAAGAGCATTAATTGATTCTATTAAATGCGAAATTTAATTTAAAAAAAGAAAAGCTCCTTTTTCAAAAGGCCTAGTTGTTCTTGAAGCACTGTCAATTTGCATCTTTTCTTATATTAATATACAAAAATTTAGCACTTGACTCGTAAAATTTATTATTTATAATTTTTAGTAACAGAAATTTTAATTTAATGGTGTTCGAAATTAAATTTCCGAATTATTTCTTCTCACAATGTTTTACAAAATTTATACAGACTTAGAAAATATTTGTGGAGAAAAAAAAAGCATTTAATATAAGGTTAAGATGAAGCATGAGAAAAACTACTTCCAAATGTACTACAACTTGTACTAATGAAACCACTACTTTCTTAATGTCTTGTTTTCCCAATTTTTCAGCATTTCTAAGCAAAATATTTAGACAAAATTCTATTCTATATTCTAACAAAATTGAATCTTGGATTTTATTTCTTTTTATACAGCCTAAATTATTTTCTTTTCTAGTTTTGTTGCTGCAACAAAATGTTTCAGACAAGAAAGGTATCACGAGATCAATTCCGCCTTCAAATGACTCTAAGGAAAGGGGGGGGGTACTGCCTTAAAGCACATATATATTTGCAAGCTAAATGGTATGTAGGCTGCCACAAGATTTTCAGCACAGGACGTTTCGAGGTGATTCAAATTCTGGGATTCCGGAATTTCGGTGTGTGCAAAGGGATTTGCAGTGCACAGTCAGATGTTTTTGTGTATATTTCTTCCTTCCCTGCGAAACCTCCAACCCAAATCTGCAAACCAAGGTATGTTTTAATTTTTACCCATTCATTTGTTTCCACTGATTTTTTAAAAATTCAATTATGCAAATACTACTTCATTAACATAATTACATCACATTTTTATACCATTAATATTCAACAGTTATTTAACTCAATTTTATATATGCCAGAAGATTATATAAACAGTCAGCTTGTGTGACCGAAATATTGGCTTTCGTAGTTATCAAACTCTTAATTCGGAGTGCCTCAGTATTTAAAATTCCACCTTTGGCGTTTGATAATGAAAAATATGAATATAAAAAACTGAAATTTAAGGGAACAGGAATTGTGTTTTTCTACATGTATTAAAAAAAATAATTAATTAATATACTGTTTGAAAAAATAATGTAATCAAATATCCTGATTAACTAAATTAATAAACTGAGTAGAACTAAATGATCCAACCAAAAAGGGAAACAAAGAAGAGACAAATCTCTGAACATTGTAAGTAATAAAAACTTCCTTTCTTTTTTCATTTTTTAAGTCAAAATCTGAAGGGAAAAAAAAAAACAGAATTATAATTATTGCGAAGCTATAACGAAGTTAAAAATCTGTAAGCAAAGAACAAACAGAAAATCTATAGTTCATTGAAAGGAAAGCAAAATACATTATCATATTATAAGAAGTATTAGTTAAAAAAATATTTGACTAAAGAAACTTTATTCAATACAATAAAAATCCCCCTATTTAATGAGCCCAAACTAAGAAGCATAATCAAAAAAGTATTTTACACTAAATTACGAATAAGAGAAAATGTAGTTTCTAATTAAGTGTGGTTAAATTCACGAGAGACAGGCATCTTTACTAACTTTAACAATGAGAAAAAATAATGAAACTAAACTATTTGATGAAACGATAAAATTAGTTTGATTTTCATTAGAACAAAGATTATTACAAATCTTTAAAAATATATATTTAAAATTATGGAAAAACTGTACAGTTAAATTGGGCTGATTAAAAAGACAATTTTTTTTACTTTGAATTGGTGTAAAAATAATTTTTTGAGATATAAGTTAATGTTTGCAGAAGACATCGCAAATCGAATTTCTTCCCTCAAAAATATAATAAAGTATAATTATTCAAGCACAGACGAATGACGTGATAGTTAATGGTTCGTCCCATTTGCCTAAATGCATTCGTGGCGCCATCTACACTTATGTCTGGCAACTACTTTCCAAAGACATTTAAATCAAAACAGTATTTATATATAAATACTAGCGAATTTGATGCTTTCAATATAAATAATAATAAATCATAAAAATTACTTCTCTATGAGAGTTCATAGATTTCCTTTCTTTTGCATGACAATTTAAAACAAACATTCTTTAATAAATCAGAAGACAGGAGGTAGAAATCTTTAAAAAAATACGTTATATCTTACATTACGTTATACGTTATAACGTAAAAAAGATGATAAATTTAAACCACGATTGAATTTGTTACTTATTAAAAGAAAATAATATTTTAACTTTGAAGAAGGGAGTCATGAGTTACAAAAACGCAATTTCAATTGCAATACAAATTGTTCAAAAATGAATATGAAGTGAGATAACTGCAAAAAGAATTGCAAGAAAACATTGCTTTATTATTGATAGCTATTTTTAGATCTTTATGAAAGAAGTTTTAAAATGGAATTTAACAAAACATAAATGCGATTAAATAACCCTTACTTATTAATATTGTCCAATTCATATTTGCAGCAAAATATGCCACCACTTCATCCTCATAGAAAGAAGGCAAATAACAGCAATAGGCTTTTCAAGAATCATTTTATAAATAAAATGATATAATATACTTTTGAAATTTCAACTGTGACAATTCAGCAGCGATTAACAACAGATTGCGGTTCTTTATTTTTATAGCTTTGCTCAATAAGCATCTTTTGATTAAAAAAGCTTAATTTACTATCAAAATACCGATCATTAGTAAAAATATCTTGGCTGGAAGAATCTAATAGAAAGATGCATTTGGATCTAAAATATGGTGTCTTCAGAATTTGTAATAAATCTTTTCTACGAGTGATACAACTCGCCCTTTTTCATCACAATAAAATATTTTAGTAAATTTAACTAATAAAAATATTCGACTCACTTTAAAATCAACGGATATATGTCATTTTAATTTCACGAACAGCAATGTTATTGAATAGAAAGATCATTTTCACTTTAGATATCATCATTGTGTAAAGTATTCAATAGTTTTATGAAATAATCACAATATAGGATATAATGCCAGGGAATTTAAGCAAATATTCATTCGTTTTGTACGCAAAATTCAATGGCGCTGTTTGAAATGGACTACTTTAAAATTTCTTCTAATATATATATATATGTGTGTGTGTGTGTGTGTGTGTGTGTGTGTGTGTGTGTGTGTGTGTGTGTGTGTGTGTG
>JAPMOR010084961.1:614135-663646 GCA_026543865.1 Argiope aurantia
CAAGTATTAAATCTTTGATGCTTTTGCTGTTAGTATACAGTGACAAGAAAAAGAAAAATGTGAGCAATTTTTTTAGAAGAGTAACTATAGAGGATAGAGTAACTATTTAAAAGGTGCCACTTTTAGAAAATCAATGGGTAAGACTGTTTCAAAGACGTAATATTTTCCATATTATTTGGTATTTTGGCTTATTTCCTATTTTTCATCTTATTTGGAACATATTTGAAATTTACAGAACCTATTGATCTAAAAACAAGTCAAAAAATTAAATTATTCAACCTTTCTCCAAAAACATGTATATATTAATAGAAAAAGTATAGAACAACGGATATTTCTAGCAGGAGATGTAAAGAATTTCTCCACAAATGAAATTACAGAATCACTTTTTACTCTACCAGGTATTTCGAATTGTCTCAAACAAGGAGTAAGGTAAATAATTCAGTCCTTCTTATCAATAAAATGATAACCAGCATTTTTATAATCAAATTATTGCATTTATACTGGTTACTATATGGATTACAAATGACTATTGTTGCTTGAAATAGCAACAATAGTTGCAAAAAATAAGGAATTGTATTGAAATTAATACATAAAGAAAAACTAATTAGATAAAAAAAAGCAATTTTCAATTCGTATCAAGCTTTTGCCTTTTACATTATTAAGAAAATCGTTCTGCGATAGTTATTAATTAACAGTTTGTCTTAAAATATAGGCAAAATCCACTTATGCAAATCATTAGTAAATTATGCTTATAACATACAATTATATCTTTAATAGCATTAATAGAAATTTAAAGTATGTAATCTTATTCAAAAATAAACCTCTGGTAATTAAAAGGCCAAAGCGAATGAAAAAAAATCAACAAATAGTTACAATACAATTAAAGCTGGATCCAAAATGCCTTAGCAAAAGTGAAAATGAAAATAATGCACGAGGATTACCGGTAAACAAACCAACAAGTCAATGCCCAAGGAGAAATTCTAAATTTCCCCTGCAAAATTGTATTTTTCTTAGAAACAATTTCTAATATCTCAATGCACCAGTAGAAGTACGGAATGATTCAAAAGGACCAATTAAAAGAAAATACATAACAACAGACTAGCATAATATGTCGAGCTAAACTGCATAAAGTTTCCATCAAACAATCCTTTATTAATATTATTTTTTTTCTTCCCGCTGATCTGGATATATCAAATATAGTACCAAGCGTATCTAATTTCACACAATCCAAATATTGAAACGGAGAACGCCCTGCTATTCATTCAACTTTAAGACAGGAAAAAGAGAAAATAATCCAATCTCTTGTCTTATTTTTCATTCCAAGAAGCCAATTTCCATTAGAATGAAATAAATAAAAATGAAAAAAAATCAATAAATTCAGATTAAATATTTCTTTTTAATGTAATAATAATATCATCTTCGTAAAAGAAAATGTAAAATCAAACTCATTCGACAGCGCCGAATTTCACTTGTTTAGATACCTCAACCTCTAATTTTCACGAAATATTCACCCAAAATTCATATGAAGTATTTTACATACTCACTGCCTTGTTCTCCCCACCCCACTTCTTTCAGAAACGTCATTTCGATCCTGATTCCAATGAACTATGAATGATCCAGTGAACTCACAAATTCAATTTTATTCGATATGAATGACAATAATCAATACAAGTTCTAAGTTGAGTACCCATTTTCGTAATTTATCCTTTTGGATATAAAAGAAAGACACACAGAAAATATTACTAGTTTCATTTTATAAGGAAATAAATATTCACATAATTTTCCATAAAATCAAGGTAATTCCAAGATTACAGGGTCATGGTATGAAGACACGCTTTCTAAAAATAACGGATACTAAAGAAAGGGAAAATGCTATTTTTCTTTTATGAAACTCAATATATTAGAATATGCACTTCATTTTAGCTCTGAAGAGACATCACCAAAAAAGAGCCTTAGCAATTAAGTCGCATAGAAAGCTTCTTCACTGAAGTTAACCCATAAGATAGTCAAAGACAAGACCTTGCCGCACATCATTACTTAATACTGTTTGGCTAAATCTTGTCTAAAACCAGCTTATAGAATTTTCAACTGCATTGTAAGGATTTCGTCAGTCAATGTCAAAGGTAATGAATAAATGAAAAAAAATTAGTTCAAGCCTGCCAAACATATACATGAAAGGACAATGTAAAGGCATACCAAAAATTGATTCGTGTCTCAAATTTTCCTAAAATGAAGAAAGCTTTTCAGAGGCGAGATGCAGATCTTATATAGATAAAAGAAAAATGTGGCAATCCTAATTAGACAGCGCAGAAATGAAAACAAGACATGAATTTTAAAGATGTATAAATATATTTATAGATTGTACTTTTGTAATTCTAACTTTTAAGAACGCCACGCATTTATTTTAATTTAGTTCCCCCCCCCCCATTCTTACTTCTTTTATGATTATAGTTTTATGGTGTTAAAAAATAACAATCAACATAAAATAAATAGACAAAACTATGGGAGCAGTGGGTAAACTGGTTCATTTTATTGCTGAGTAACTTAAAAAAGTTTTCTTATTTAAAGGAAACACAGAAAAATTTCTGATGATGTAAAGATTAATTTATCCAAGATGGTTATAATTAAAGTTATTCAACTCTGACTTATGTAGAGACCTTTCTAGTTGACGTATATTGTTGAAACTTGATATCTATGTTATTTCGGACCATGGAGAAAAAAAAACTTGCGATAAAAATTAATAATTCACATTTCGACAACCAAGGAAAAAGGTGGCGCATAAAGAACCAAACACACAAACTTGAAACATATAACTTTATTTAATCATATCATTTATTCAGTGTGTATTTTGTTTGGGCAATCATGTATTACGAAGCGTATGAAAACGTGTACAACAGCAGCGCGATGCGCTTGTGGAATTGCGCAGCACGATGGCATTCTTGTTTTCAGTTCAAGTAGAATCCATATGCTTTATCCATAAACACAATTTTTCAGGAATCCCCACAACCATAAATCACAAGCTTGGAGAGCGGGGAGGCCAGGCAGTCACAAAATGCCCCGAAATTGATCGATCATTCCAAGTGGTCACGAAACAGTTCCTTCATTTGTTGGGAAATATCAGGTGTTGCAAAACTTTGCATGAATCGCATTCTTGCAAGGCAGGAATGACTTGCTATCCTAGAATTTTAGAGTAACATTCACCTGTGATGGAAAGTCTTTTAGAACCCCGAAGAGTGCTCTCCTCAAATTAAATGGAGACAAGAATGAAATTAGCAGCAATACTTTCCTGGCAGCACACTTAGTTCCGCAGTCTATTCTAATGCACATGCCCAGACTAGACAAGCAGATGTCAAGACAGGGTTCAGCATGAAAGTATAAACATGCATTTTGTTTTCCCAAGACATTTCAGAATTCCACGAAATTAAGGGATATAGTTTACGTTAATTATCTCAGAATATTTGTTTTACAAATTTAAGGTTCGAATTCCAAGTTAAGCTTTTATCTACATTGACTCCTAACAGTTTGGGTTTCTGAGACCAGGAGATTTCGATAACGTTTAGTTTAACGTAGATTTGATTGATTTTGCAATTTTATCTGAAGAGAACTGATTTAGTTTTAGTTGTATTTATAGGTATTTTCCACTTCCAAAACCAGCTTTCAAGAATTTGAATATGTTTGATGCTAATATGATGCATTTTATGTTCCTGTTCTAGTCCAGTAGTGCTGTATTACCTATGAGTACACAGTTTTATATTCAATTTTTGTGAAATATACAGTTATGTGTTAAATTTTTTGGGTAAACCATTGATAGTAGTACTGATACTAGCACCAAGCTGATTGATACTGAGTAGAGGGTGACGAAAAATGTTGCCCCTTGTGGTACACCAGTTTTTAAGGTGAGAAATCGGGAGAGTGGACATTGAATTTTCTGATAAAAAAGAAGACAACAATTAATTTAACAAGAGGGGTGGGAGTATTACATGGAATTAAGTGTAAATAAGTCCACTTAGCCACACTCTGTCAGATGTTTTTTGAATAACGAAGGAAACCACTTCCGTGTGTTTTCTATTCTCAAAGCCAGAGGATATAAATTCAATAACTGATTACTTGATGCACAGTTGGGTTTGAAGCTAAACTGAACTGGAATTAGAAGATCATTACAGTACAAGTGATTATTTAATTCTTGTAAGATAAAATGTTCAGCTATTTTACTGATATTTAGAAGAAGAGACATGTCAGTAGTTGAAAGGATCAGTTAGACCTTTGTTAGGCTTTAAGATAGTAATATCGTCAGCAATTTTTCAAATCTGGGGAAAATGTTTTAGCTTACCCCTTTGCACTCGGAAAAGTAATTAGATGCATAATTATTCATCTAATACAAGGATTTGTTTATTCCTCTAAAAACTAAATACGTATAATTATTTTAAGTTAAATCTTCCCAAAATATTAATCTACCTCTTGTTACCACTCTGTAGATATATTTAACAATAATATATTTAAAATAATAATAATAATTAAACCAAAATGATGCCCCACCTTGAATGGTGCCAGAGAGGAAATATCTGACTTCAAAAGTTAATTACAAACTGATGATAATATAAAGTGTAAGTTTGGTGGTGATTGGGAGGTTTTTAACCAGTTTGTTAGAGATACCGTGTATTTGATTGTGTATATTATGTATGTATGCATGTACATTGCTAATTTTGGATAGCATTTAATTTTTTAAATATAGCTGAAAAATTGTATCGCGGTAGATAATTTTACGGTACTGACTACTGGCATTTTAAATGTTCCTAATTTGCATAATAAACGTTCTACATTGCATGAAAGGCGCCATCTAGTGGCCAAAATTTAAACTATTATTTTTTGCAGTTATGTTTCGTCCATGGTTTACACAATGCATAATTCAATCAGAATGGGCTCTACATAGGTCTGAGTAGGCTCTCTTTAATTATAACCGGTTATATTATGTACTTAATTTTTTAATGCAATTCCACAATTAATTAGCTGCTTCATCGCTGTCTCCATCAAAGTTTTAGTTGCTAAATAAATATCAACAAACATTATTTCTTAAGATAAATATTTTTACGAAGCTTTGATGCTACTTCACTGTCTTTGTCACAGTTTTTGAACAGCATAAACTGTTGTCAGTAGTTTTATGATATAAAGCAAAATATTTAATTCGTTTTATTCGTAAATATAAATCCGCCAATTTAACACTATTTGTATTTCAGCGTTTCCAGTCTTCATAAGAAACAGAAGGAAATTACAGCAGAAAATTGGGTTCCTTTTTACTTTTTTCCTATTCACCACTTCTCTCAGAGAGAAAAATAATACTTCAACCAATCGTATCTGCGCAGAAAACCACATGCGCAGAAACAAAGCACTATCTGTCAATACAATGGCTTTCGGCTAATTAGCGGATTGAAAAATTACAGTCCCAGAGATTCTAAAAATGAAATTTCAAACGTTTTACCACTCTGATAGGTCCCAAAATATTTAAACAAATAAGAAAAGGAAGGATACTTAATTACAAATAAAAAAATTGAACATTCTTTACTATACTCAAATCTGACTGAAATTTCCACTAATAGAAACGGTGTTTTCAATAATTATTACTCGCAAATGAAGGGGAAGCTGACAAAAGACGCATTTAAAATTTCCGTGATTCCAATATTACTCAGTACAATCCTATTTGAAATTGTCCATTCATATTTTAAGAATACCAAATTAAGAATAAAACAAAAACATACCAAAAATAGAATTTCTAAAAATATATAAGTAATTGTGTTCTCGATTAAAAATAGTGCAGTTCACTTATGGCAGATAAAATAAAATAATTTAATACTTTTTTTTTCATATTGGCAATTCTTAACTATACGTAAGCCTCGATTTTCTTATTTTAACATTAAGACGAATTAAATATATCTCGGACAGTACAATGATTCGGCATAGATTAACATGCAGCAGTATGTTTCAATGTATAGAAATGAAGGATTCAAAGTTGCATAGTTGCAATCGAGCAGCCAAGAAGCAAATAATAAATATATATCTTGATTTTTGCTGACCTCGTAGAAAGGTAGCGTGCGAAGGTAACTCTCAAAAGCAATCGATGGCATCATTCAGTCACGGTGACCTATTTTGGAAGGTTTCCTTCACTTTGACAAATCTAGGCCACTCATTTGAGGCGGAATTCATTCAATACTGTCTTCTATATACATATTTCAGATAAATATTAGATAATGGACATTAATATAGAATTAGAAAAAAACATTTTTGCTTAGGACTATTTTTTTTTTTTTTAGTTCCGGAATCTGTCTAATATTTGCTTCAATACTTCATACGGAAAATCCTTAAATAAAGTGAATAAAACAAATTTTTTAAAATATACTTTTATAACTAAATCAAGTCATAATTTTTTTTATTAAAAATGTTTTCAATTTTTTTTTCTCTTTTACTTATTATTTATTCTTATGAATAATATGGAATCTTGAGACCAATTTTTTTTTTTTTGAAATTCACTTTTAGGTGGTGCCAAGCGTACGAACTCAAAATTTAACAAAGGGAATGGATTAACTGATGCACTGTCGCCTAGAACACACAACAAAACAATTTTAAAAATAACGCCTTAGAAATTGGTTCAAAAATGGATTTAAAAACTTCCGTCTTTACAAACGTGAAAATAATTGTGTCAAAACAGCAGAAATTGAGGCTTTATCAAGAGAAAAAAGTGCTGAAAATACCTTCTACTGGAAGTATCCATGTTGATATCCAACTTTATTTTATACTTTCAGTAGTAGATATTTCCTTTTTCCCAATTATACACGGATTATTGATTGGAAATAATTATAAATTGTATCCAGCTAAGTTAAAAAATTTAACTACCAATTGTATGAATTTTATGTATGTTCATAGCACAACGTCTTCTATTAGTAAAATCTCATCGATCTCATTTAAATCTGAATTCAAATTTGGAAATAAAATGATCAGCACTATTATAAATTCACTCATCTAAAATATTCTTCAGCATTATGTTCGGAAACATTTTCTCCAGTTGTCTGCTTGACACATATTACAGGAACCCTGATTTCACTGTTAACATATTTAGACACTTTTCGTAGAATCTTCGAAAACATTTTCGAAATCCAAAATTAAATTTTTATTTTTGTTATTCAATTTCTCACCTACGCTTTTTTACGTGTCACTCGTGTTCACGTAAAAATCTCTTTTACTTAGTTTAATACTAAGGAAATGTCCTACGTAGGACTCAAAATATTTCATTGTTAAAGAGAGGCAATAAATTGTCACTTCTAGAGCAACGATGAAGTTCACCCTTTACAGTATTTACAGTACTATTAATTCTGTGAAAGGTGGACCTTATACATAGTAACAGAAATACTATTCTACACGTTTTACTGTTTTTATTAATATCATACTATTTATATATTATTTCATCAAGTAACATCATGACAGGAACGAAGAGCTACTTCCAAGTAAAAAGAGTGGCTTGCCTCGCAACCTGTTTTGTTAGACACACAACATATTGCTTTTCAATTTCTCGATTTCAATTTTGTTCGACTTGGAAATAACTGTTTTTGTATAGTACTTGACTTCTTAACAGAAGCAGATACAAAAACACATATGCTGAAATCTCCTACCTTTAAAAAAAAAAAAAAAAACTAACCACATGAATTAACACTAGCCATGCAGCTATATGTAGAGGGATATACAATATGTCAAATCATCTGACATTCTGAGAGGGAGGGATTTCCTCTCTCGGAAAATATTATTTAAGAACTGAAGAGAAAGGATTACTCCCACTAAACTCTCTTTTATATCGATCCTAGCTAAATTTGTTAGAGGCGGTATGCTTCTGAATAAAATGCAAATAATAAAACAAGTGACGTCGTGTTATGAAACAGAATCAGAATGCCATAATTTTACAGTTGTCGGTAAAAAGTGCAAATGAAATCGAAAGTTAAATCCCATGTACCATGTGTATGTACTGAGTGTGTGTCAAGGAAAGTAATTTTCCAGTAGTTAAACGATTTTAATCATGGACATGCGGGCATAGCTGACATAACACACAGATTAATTATTACTATACAGAAAATCACAGCACTATTGAAAAACTACGCTTAATGATATAAACTCTGTCCCATACACACTTGACAGTAAATGTTGATTTTACTAACATTTTCTACTGAAAAATATGATTACCAGCTGAATTTGCTTGGCACGACGTTAATTGGTTTGTCCTTTCTTTTTCTATAAACGATATATCACAACTAATTGTTTTACATTAGATTTCTCTTCATCTACACATCCATTTACTGCAGAAATCTTAATGTTCTATCACATGGGATCATGCCTTTTAGGACCACAATCAAAATTTCACGTGGGCATCCGTTATACTATCAATATCAGACTGAAATTTGAAAGTATTTAGATCTTGACGAACATCAAATGATTAAATATTGAAAAAATGAGGAAAAAATATTTTACTTCATCGCATGCAGCACACCGTGGCTTGGTCTGCTCTGCATAGTGTCGTTCGCAGTAAAGCGCGCCATCCAGGATACAATACGTGAGATCGACCAGCAGTTCCTTACACACTGTACAATAGAAACAGGAGGGATGAAAGGACACGTCTTCACCAAGCTTCGGGGCGACGACACACAGCTCACCCACACATAGTTCTCCTTGACATTGTTGGCACTCCTAAGAATATTACAAACAAATTAGATTGGTCACTATTCAACTTTCACCTTTCTTCGCATGATCACAAAGATATTGGATTTCCCCTTCCCACCTTCTATCTATGCGATCAATAAATCTAGAATCAATTACAAAGAGCAGTCCGAGTAGGATCTGAAATCTTTAGTTCAGAAGGTGAACTAATGAATCAAACTGACTCCCTATATGATTGACTCATTAAATTTCAACTGAAACTATTTGTAATTACAAATCATGCATTTTTTTTTTCTGAATCCATTTGCAAGTGATCGATTTAAATTTATTGTTCGATTTCTCTAGAAAACCACAAACATTAAAGACAGTGTGAAAACATTAGTGATACACGTTTAATCTTATAGGATTTAACTTATAGCGACACTTGGAACGCTTTCAGTAGAAATTCGTCGACAATCGTCATTTTTTCTCTGTTTCTTTTGAACTTCCAATTAGAATAATGTTAAGATAATTTTTATAATTCAAACACAACATGTAGGTTAATTCAATACAAAAACTGAAAATTGTTATCACTTTCGATTTTTTTTTTAATTATTTAAATATTCTGTTCATAAAGCCTTCAGTAACAGAAAGAAAATACTTTTTAAATCTCTAAATTCACTCGAAAGATGATCGAACGTTTTAGAAGCAAACAGAGAGAACAACAATTAAATCACTAGATATTTCGTTTATGTCACATTTCAAAGTCTTTTTTTTTTCCTTCACCTTGAATTTTTCTATTTTCACTTATGAACTTTTAAATATTCAGAACTTGACTCGCTTGAAACAGTATAGCAGTTTAACTAAAATTTTGGCATACTTAATGGCAATAATTTTTTTGTACATTATTCTTGCAATGCTTGCACAAAAACTTTCTACTATTCTGCACGACACTGTTGCATAATTTGGTAGATTAGACTTTTAAAAAAATAGAAATCGCTCTATATCTTGAATGAGTAGCAATAAGTTGTTATGAAATAAAATCATAAAATGATTTTGAAAATATTATTTATGTATTAATTCTCTAATAAGAACACCAATTCAAAATTACACAAAACAAGCAATAAAAATAAAATAAATAAGATATCAAATTTAAATAATGAAATGTATCTTACATATTCAACTAACTTTATAAGCATATTACATTAAATATTTCCAGGTAAAATACATTTCTTTTTTACAATAATTTCTTTTATATGTGCAGTACTACAAAAGCAAATTTTGAAAGCGTTATTATTCTGATTTTATCGTAAATGTTTTCATTAATACTCTCTACATTTTTATTCAAATGTAATTAAGAAATGTTTTTGGATATAAAGCTGATAAAATCCGAAAAAAGGAAGAGAAAAATTCGTTGCAACCATTAAACAATGAATATTTTTATTTTGGAATGCTTCCATCAGTCTTAATTTTAAGTGTCTTTTTTCGAACTCGATCTGAAATTTCAATTTACATTATCAATATACAAATAAAATAAAAAGAAACTTTTTGTTGACATTATTTAAAATTGAGCTTTAAATTATCAATTTAGAGTAACTAATTTGAATTTATTTAAAATATGCCGCTACAGCTTTCTGTCCAATAAAATTTGGAATAGTTTTTCTTTTGCAACGCAAGAGAACGCAAGAGAATTTCAATGAAACCTGCATATCTGATCCAAGTTTTCATTTTTCTGCTAATTTAAAATTATCAGAAGATTTTACAGAATATAGGAATCACTTTTATAGTTATAATGCCTGTTGCTTGAAAATATAGCGTTTACACTAGACAGTTCCGATTTAATTGTAATATAAATCGGATATGATTGATATAATCGGTATATTTATGATTGTTTTTGTAATATAAATTTTAATAATCATTAAAAATTGCATGTTAAAAACTTATTTTTAATTCTATTGTATTAGAGAAAGTTATTCGTACTCTATGGAAATAGTATGCATAATGACACTGAAGCAAAAGTTTTGTTATCTTTTTATGCATTAGGATAAACAATTTTATCGTAAAATAATGGCAGAATAATCAGAATGTTTACTATTATTCAACAAAAATTTATTCTAGATATTTAGTGTTTGTACCCTTCAAAAATCTATTTGCCATTTCTAACAAAGATAAATAATCGTTCATCAAAATCAGAAAACGCTGATAGAATATAAAGTTGAAATATTTTCAGAAGAATTAAGAATGCTTGCATGTTGAATTGAAAATGCCTCTAAATACAGTAAAAAATGTTTTAATTATGTAGATATTTCATAAATATTTAAATTACAAAATATTCTACATTCAACTATGAAAATTGTCCGCCTCATTCAAAGACCATTCTCTTCTTCAGAATTTTGTGGAAGATAATTTTAGTGCATTGATGTTTTTTTTTTTTCAACAATATTCAAGCGAATATATTTGATGAATATACCAATTAATGTTGCTCCTATATTATTTTATTTATTAATTATTATTAATTTATAATTTAATTTTATTTAATAGTTATTAATCAATTAATTAATTTTTTAAAGTGATGGACTTATGGACTTTAAATTTGTGATATTTTAAATACATGCTTTCAAAGAAAGTTCCGTAAAATAAAGTTTTGTTTTAAAGAAAAATTCCATAAAAATCATTTATAAAGAAGTTGTATTCCGATAGAATTTTTTTGTGTTCACTATCATAAATAAGGAGATGTTAATGATTGTTTTATATGCATCTAAAATTCCAAGCTCTTTGATCGGATTTGTACGCAATATAATCTTCAATTAAAAGCAATATAATCTTGAAAGTCAATCGAAAATTATATTATAATTTACAATAAGAGCACACCTGTAAATTAGGCATCATGAAAATATTTGTCTTTTATGTCGGCAACATTTATCATTAGAATAAGCATTTTTACTGTCTTCCCCCAACCCAAAACAGGGAGATTTGAAAAGGAGATATGCGATCTTTTATAAATTAATTTTAACAGTAGATTTAATATATATGGTACTTGATCACTCGGACAATTCTTTTTTGGTGAGCTGTTAAGAAAGTAGGAACTCTAGTTTGTGTATTATTTCTGTATTAGTAGCTTATACGCAAATCCGGCACTACTTCCTTGAGCTTCATACGAAACTAAATTTCGCTCACACATTACACATGTGGCGTTTTCTGGCAAACCAGGGGAAAATATTTAAAAATTTCCTCGATAGGTGGCATTGTGCAAATATCTAAGACGATTTTTCAGATTTAAAAAAAATATTTCAAATTTGTTCGAATAACAGTTCGGTGATTCAGAAATCTGTAGAATCAAATTTATGGCTTCAAACAATAAACAATAAAAGGAAATAATTTCGTGAGAGTTTGAGTCGGTATGAATCTTAATACTGTATCAATGATTGCCCGACATTTGTCTTTAGGCACAAATGTCGGGCAATCTTTCAAAAACCAACAGCCAAAAGCCGCATGTTGTAAAATCAGGTGATCATGTCAGCCAGATTGTTTAAAGTTAAAGGCCTGTTATATGGTCTTGGAGAGTAAGATGAGGTAAATAAAAAGATCTTGCCTAAAAATGGTATTCTGAAAACAAATCTTAACGTTCAAAAATTAATTTTGGCAAATGTTTATAGTTAAATTAGAAAAACTCATGAATTAAATTCAATTTTAGTTCATTAATAAAAAAGGTAGCAAAATCGTCTTAGATATTAAAGCAATCTACCTACTGACAAAAACTTAACTTTTATTTCCCAATTTTCATACAGTACATCAAATATATTACACACCGATTCATTTTTTTTTCCATCAGAAGCCATGGAATCTTCTGAAAAGGCGAACTTTATTATTAGTAACCTAATACCGACGGCGCTATTTTGATTATTCTCAAAGTGAAGAAAATCGAAAATTTCAAAAGTTTTTTTCCGATGATAGATTTATCCAAAATTGGAATAAAATTTATGATTTTTGTATGAAGATCACATATTCCAATGTGGCCTTGACACATAATTAAACTGTATTTCGCTATGTCCAAAGCTTCTTCTAGTCGTATTCACATACTTTCAGAAAGACAGGCACTTTTTAAAAAAAAATTCAGAAAAGTAAAAAAAAAAATCTTAGAAGGTTTATCAAAGCGTAGAATTCGAGGTTTTTGAAGAGAACAATATTTTCAAACTATATAATTCATATATGAGAAAGTAATAATCATCAGATTTCATTCTTTTAAATGTAAATAAAAATTTGTTTCTAAGCCTTATAAATTTCAGAGAAATTAGCAGTTTAATTCTTGTTTTATCCATCGGATTTCTGAGGGTCCCGAGATTGCTGAATTGAGGCTTAAGAGACTCGAAACCATCAAGATTCCTCCGTATACTTAAGCCAGATGCAAACCGACACATCTTTCTTTCGATGTTACATCACATAACCCGATTACTTACTGTAGCGCTCTCAAGTAGTAAGAAACCGCCAGATTCCTATAAAAAAAAGAAAGTAGCGTCGCCAACGAATTATCATAGCCACCTTGATAGCTAAGAGATAAAAAAAAGTATTCAGCATCACCCATGAGAGACAGTCTATCAGTGAAGAAATCAAGAGAAAATTTTAAATTTTTTATTCAAGAGATCCGTCTACATTCAGTGCGCTCCATTCTTGTCCTAACGACCAGACATATTAGAAGCTATGGATAAAAGCAAAGGAACAAACCTTCCACAAACAATTCTATATTATTAAACGGCAAGACAATCCAACAAGAAAATAATATCAGTATACATTTAGAGCAGATTTAAATGCTTTTAAGTTTTGTCGGCTTTCTGTTTTTATATCGGTGAGACACAGGAAAGAAATTCTTTCACAAGATTAAAAATGCCTCGCCGAAGCTATTAAAATACTCCAATCAGAATGAAGAAAGTTGGAGTGAAAACAAGTAAAATAACCAAATAAACTAGCATAAAAGCGAAAACTCGAAGAAAG
Organism: Argiope aurantia; assembly: GCA_026543865.1. NCBI lineage: Eukaryota > Metazoa > Arthropoda > Arachnida > Araneae > Araneidae > Argiope > Argiope aurantia. The sequence continues at coordinate 627,795 of JAPMOR010084961.1, forward strand.
AAGAAAAAGGGAAAGAGCCATTTTTTTATAATTACTCGGTTGGGATAGGTATTTAGGTAAATAGGTAATAGGTAAATATGAAAAAAAGGGATAAATCGAAAAATCGCTGACCAACCCTCAGGTTTCACGTCTAATTTCTGAAAGATTGGGTGTTCGCACCACGCAGGATTACCAACGTGACACATGGCTGGGCGATGGAGAGAATCTTTATCTGCCATTTTTTCGAGTAATGGCGGACCTACAAGCCGAATAGGGCAGAACGGTCAAAATCCTCTCTCTTGTTGTGTCCATTGTGAAAAGACATGATCCTGCATCGAAAGAACCAATAGGTGTGATTGAGTAGGACGGTGGTACCCAGTCTAGAGCGAGTGACCCTTGATGTTACTTAGCGAGTGACCAGTATGATGCAAGGACGAAAATTGTCCGTCCTGCCCGGGAAAAATAACAAATCGCATGACCATTGGAAAAGGAGCAGAGATCGGGTTTTGATTATGATGTGTGACTACGCCGTTGATAAAACAAAACAACCACCTGCATATATGACATTCCTGTGTCTCGTCTGCAATCCAGTGAGGTTTTCAAGAATCGTTCTGATGTTTGATGCCTCACAATTCAAAATCAAATAACAATTTCGATAAAATAGTTTATCCATAACTTTTCTGCATTGGATGACCCGTGACGATTTAATATAATTGCAAATGCGACTAGAAATTTCCCTGCATTCTAGCATCACCCACTTATTTCCGACTGAACCCAACTAGATAAGTAAAATAGCTACTGCATAAATAATGTATACCCTGTAAGGTCTAAAAGAATTATGATCACAATGTTTTCAAATTTTACTGCTTTATTTTTGTGAACTAACGTTAATTTTTTTTTTGGGGGGGGGTAAGGTATTCAATAATGATGGAATTTTAAATACTTTAAAAAGTGGGAATATATCTGCATGAATTCATTTTATTGGTTTTGAATGTGAAACAAACGATAAAATTTTAGTATTAGGTTAGTAATCTAATATTTGAATAAATGTTACAGTTTAATACCATAATATTGTGATCTGAGGAATTTGCTTAACATTGTGAAGTGTTTTTTTTTTATACTAAAACATGATTGAAATATCATGTTCTCTTTGATAAAATATGTTAATTAAATACATTTATTTTAATCCGTATTTATTAAGTATCTAATAGTAAATAAACGTTACCATTCTCAACAAATTATTAAATGTTTTTCATTCATTGCCTACCACTACAGTGTCTTACAGTATTATTTCCAGAATAAATCAATCGATGCAGTCCTGGTTATTATTCAATTTTATAAGGAACTAAATGAAGAAAACGCTTAAGATACAAACCACAACTATATTTTTACAATTGTTGTGCACTGAATCCTGGACATGTGTAAGTATGTTTTAATGAATTACTAATTACTGTATTTTGATATATTTTCTTAATTATATTAATTAAGTATTTAAGTATTTGATATATTATATTAATTAAGTAATCAATATACCGCACTGTTAGATAGCAACAAAAATCTGGATAATATTTTTCAATAAGAGTCAAATGTCAAAATACTTGGAATACTGTGATGTCTCTACAAGGGGAATTTTCATTTTTCAGGTGATTACAATATTGAAAAAGAATAACTCCTCAGAGCTCGAAGTTCTTTCAGATCCAGAAATAACAAGTGCAGAGGTCTTTCTTCAGACACTGTTGGGATGCAGCAAGCTAACTACTTTTCTATATCTTTGTGCGAATGAATATCTATGCGATTACTCTGCCCTCTTCCCTCATTCCAATCATTAACACTCTTCAACCCAGGAGCCTTTAAAGGTGCAGCTATGTGCTAATGATAGTGAACTGAAAACGCTGCGTAATCTTTTATTCGACTTTATATATGTATTTGTGCGTATGTAATAAATGCGCTGTCTAAAAGAACCATGACCACAATCTTATCGAAAAACAACAACAGAGACTTGGGCTGCAAAGATTAGATTGCAATAAAATACCAGTAAACAATCTAAACGATTGGTTAAAATTTTTAAACGACGCACCAGCAGTAAATCAACTACAGATTCCTATGCGTGTGAGAATCACCAATCCCATAACTATCGAACTGCAGTATTTTTGTGAAGCTTCTAAAAAGGCCTAAGGCACAGTATTAGATAGGAGCTAAAAATTTAATCCGGTGAAGTGCAAAATAGTCTCATTTTGCAAATCCAAACTTTGTCAATTAAAGCATTAACTACATCTCGTCTAGAACTATTTAGTAGATATTAATTCGCTTTGTGCTAAAGGAGATTTCTCTATTAAGGTATGATTTCATCGCAACTACTTGTGGACTGATTTGCAATAATTTTAGTATACTCATTAAAAACTAAAAATGATTGTTTCTAATCGCGCAATAGCAATGGCGGATTTAAGCATCCTGTGTTTATAGATTGTGCGAATTATGAGACCCCTCTATCCAGCAATTGGTGAATGTGGTTTAAAATTTCAAGAAATTTTTACATTTATTTATTTAAGCATTTAATTAAACTTTTAATCAACACAGTTATTATTATGGATATCAGTATATTATAAACCATTAACCAAATCTTAATGCTTTCATAACTTACAAATAAAAGCATATAATAATTAAAATAGATTAGATGAAAGTAATAAACTTAAATAAATTAAACTTTAAAAAATTTATAGGGCATATCAAATGAAATATAACTCAATAAATGAATAAATAAGTAATTAACTATTTTTAATAATGATCTTAATTCAATGCAAATACACATTTTAGTCCTAATATTTTATAATTTATAGAATCTGTATTACTTTTAAATTTATTTCTATGGCAAATGACATTTTTTAATCGACCTGCCTAAGGCCCCTCCTCACACTTAGGTAATTAAGTGTTTGGAAATCTGTAACCATGAAAGCAAAATTAACTCCTTGTGTCTAAATTATGATTGCAGATTCGTCAATTCAGCAGAAAATCTAGTGGACTTAATCTCCAGGAATACTTTAATCACAAATTTGATGAACAATCCACTTGAGCCGAAAGAACTGCTCGTTATATATAATCAAACATTCCTTTACCAGTTGACGCTCTTCATCGCACTAGCAATGCTTGTCTCAAGGATATTAATATTTCATGCTAAATTATTCTAATATCTAATGACTTTGTTAGTTATATTTCAAACTTGAATAACCATTTTACTAAAATTTATCATATTATAAGTTTATTTCAGATACGCTCATAATTTGAAGGCCCCGAAGCAAAAAAGTGGCAAGTTAAAATAAAAGAACTACGTAAAGCTTTTAAACTTCAAAATTAGAAAGATACAGTTTAAAACTCTCTGTTATACAATCTTCTTCTTCTTCTTCTTTTTTTTTTTGTTATTACTATTGTTGGATATATTAAATGTGTGAAATGGTAAAAAAAATTTTTAAAAATATGCAGGTAGATTCTTTACATTTCTAACTTATAATTAATTCGGATATTAGAAACCAAATCCTAAAGAAATTAATTTCACATCAAATAATGATAAGCATTAAAATTCTATCGGTGTGTTTATACTGATGTTTAGTTTACACTGAATATCATTTTCCCAATATTCATTGATTCGGTGATATACCTACATTCAATAATATGAACTTTATCGGATAATTTGATATCCGTTTAAATAGTATAGAAATACTGTTTCTGAAATATTATGATATTGATAAAAATACAAACTTCAAAAAAATGTAAATTATTGAAATATATGCACGTGCTTATGTGTGCAATAAATACAATTTATCCATGCTCTTAAAATTAAATGTTTTCTAGCCCCATAAATTAAAACTTAAAAATGCACTTTCACTTCTGAGTTGAGAGGGTTACTTACTTTCTCGCGTTTCTAAGGGTCAAATTTTTCTATTATTGATTAACCAAGGTTGAGCTTCTATATAACGTTAATATCAGGCAGCTAATAAAGCACAGTTAAAAATATGCAATCCACCCTAAAATAGCACTCATGCAATTTCTAAGCAGGGTATTAGTAAACAATTCATATATTTTTTTACCAAAATGAATTTCCAGACGTAGGAAAAAGATATAAAAAATGTCAGGCTCTAGCCTATTGAAAAAATGATTTTCCTTTAAGTCATTTATACCTCCACACTTGACATTTTTCATAATTTCTTTTCGTTCAAAGTAATTAGTGAATATTTCACTCTCTTTTGTAACAAGAATTTTGTCTGATAGAAAATTATACTATGTAACAAATAATTTCCAAAAGATCTAATTGATTAAAGGCATTCACGTATTCCCCCAGATACATTTAAACAATTTCTTTTACTCTAAACAAATAATTACTTCATTCTTACGAATCTTGAACCATCTTGAAACAAAAATAAAAACCTTTTCATTTAAAATGAGCGAAATTTTAAGTTTTTAAATCTGGTAATTACAAACAACATGTTATATTTTCATACTTTAATTATTTATAAGAATTATATTTAATCCAACTGTTTTTAAAAATTGGCCTAAGACCCTTATTACATGAAATTATGATTATTTTTTTCGACTCATTCTGCATTGAAAACAGATGTGAAATGTTTCCACCATAGACAATCAGTATTTTTATAAATTATCAATAATAATCCAATCATAATAAGAATATTTTGCAACAAAAGAATATTTTAGTACTCAAAAAAAAGCCTCCAAGAAAAAATATATCATTATTTCTTGCAAATTTCGCCCTTCAAATACTGAAAAAATATTGTAATCATTTATAAAACAGTAAATTATACTTACGATAATACATAAATACATTCTGTAGCCACTAGAATATAAAATAAGCCAAGTTTTCGAGGATTAATACAAAAATTACAGATAACTTAAAAAAAATTAACAAAAAAGGAAATAGATGAATATAATGTACAGATGACGGTTTAAGTGTATTTAAAATTTAAAGTGATGCTAGTCACTTAAAAAAAAATATTTTCAAAGCAATTTTTTCCCAAGAGAAATTATATGCAAGTGAAATTTTTTTGGATGTCGTAAATTTTTAATACAATTGATTATATACATTGTTTTCGTTATTTTTAGAATAGAATGAGTTGCTTGTAACAATCCTTCCTCACGAATGAAAATAGCTGTATACTGCGGAAACTTTTTCTTATTTCCCAAATCAAGTAATATCAACAAAACACGAAATTTCAGACAAATTTGGAATGCAAGATATAACTAGGACTTTAGAGAAATTTATCAATACATGACATTTCATAATTATTTTTGCCGCGAAACAGACAACATTATTAGAAAACTGCATTTTTTTCAGAAATGTACAGGTAGACTGATCTGTTTTTTTTTTTCTTTCCTGGGAGATATATTTGTTTTTCTCCGTTCACGAATCAGAACTTGCAACAAACTTAATAAAAGCAGCATTGGTCACTGAGCCAGCGATAATACTATTTTCTAAACTCACAGACGTATGCTTTGCTCAAAAATTGACGCAGGAGTAACAAATTGCCTTCCATTCATGTTCATCAATAAAGCCAGTTCTTACGGCAAAATACTTCATTGCTGTATTGGATTGGACCAAATGGTCAAAGAGATGATAATTCAGTGATGGCGCATATATTATAACGGTTAGAATATCCAGGATTAACCCCTTCATTTACGATGACGAGTTTGATGCTTGCATCAAATTATTGAAATTTAAAATTTTGAATTTGTGAAGTATTAAAGTAAAGTATTAAATGTTCGCTTAATTTAAGTTTTTAACTTAAGGCGAAAGCTTAAATTAAAATATAAAAATTACTTAAAAATGGTTCAACAACTCAAATGTCCTTATATTATTATAGGAATTAAAATAATAAATTTCCTAAATAGGACGTGTCATCTAATAACAAAGTTAAATAAATTCGTTGATCAAGGGATTAAATATTCCAGGATATTTAACCAGACGAGAAATGATTTCAGAAGTTCAAAAATATGTCTTCTCACTATTCGTTCGAATGCTAGCTAAAGCACAATATTTGTGATTTATCTTTAGAAAAGGATAATTAGAAACGATTTCAATCATCTGCTCATTAGCAGAGAAATTTTAATATCATAAAAAATAATGTTGCACGATGTGGGAAAGAGAACTATATGCGATTTTTCAAAAACATAGGATTGTATTTCTTCCGCTTTCTTCCTTAAAAAAACCCTGAAAGAAATGATTTTTCAAAAACATAGATTGTATTTCTTCCGCTTTCTTCTAAGAAAACCTGAAAAGAATGATTTTTCAAATCAAAACGATTGCAATCAATGAATACTAAATGTTAAAAATTGAAATACCTTTGCCTTCTTTGATAAGCGCTTTAAGTCTTAAGATTCAGCACAATTTTCATCTCGTGATTTCAAGAGCAAAACATGCCGAAAAATTAAATCAAACTGACTAAAAATTCAGTATAAAATCTAGAAATAAACTATTTCAACTCTTGTTTCGCCAATCTCTAAAAAATGCTCCTTTCCCACAATTATGACAACAAAGTTCTAGTGAATTAAATTAAATTTTTGAATTAAGCGGAAGTATTAAAACAGAATATTGCTTTATCATCCTAAAGAATTCAAATAGAAAATGTTTGTGATGACTATTATAATTTAAAAACTACGCAATAAACATTTTCATTTCAAACATTTAAAATATTTTCATCAGATTGCACAGCATCACGATAAAAAAATTTCAATTATCCACGGAATGTCAAAAATGGACAATAATTATTGACTTTCTATATGTAGGTTGATTATAATAGCAATGAACATATTTTTTAGAAAAGTAATTTTACATTCCTGGTTTGCGACTTGTACTCTGAATGAAGTTCTGTTTTATTAAAAAAAACTATTAGATGCAATATGTTAAATGCAAGTTAATTAGTAAGTTGGAAAGGAAAATTTACCTAATATTTTTTAATTGTGTATGTTGTTATGAGAATTTTATGACGAATTTTAAACAACAAAGAAATTGCGAAGAAGATAGATATGCCAGGAAAAATAAATTAATTCTAAAAATGCAGTAACACAATCATTGCTAACCTCAAATTTGTAAACCAAAGTCTATCGAAGATTCCCAGTAAACAAATTGAAAATTAAGTAACTCGAAATGATAGATTGCATATTATGACAAATAGGATAAAAGAATGGAAAAACTGTTAATATATCACGAAAATAAAAGGAACATGTTTTCAGATTTGATATTCAAAAAGTCCAAATAAATCCAATAATTACATATACAAAACAAAGAACTGTTAATGGAATAAAATATACTTTTCCTTAATTAATGCAAATGATTTGGTCTTTCTAAATAATAAAAACTTAAAATTTTACACTCTGACATTCTAGAAATAGCTATTTTTTTCCCCTACAATGTTAAAAATGATATCAAATAAAGAGTTAATATGCAATAAATTTTTTTGCAATACTATAACTAATTTTTCTTACCTCAGAATATTCGATATTTAATAATTAATGACTTCTTCATCTCAACCGAAAGGGTCTATCGAAACAAAATGTTTTAAAAATATAAAATAGCTGTCGTTTATCCAGTCATCCCAGAGAGAGATTGTTTTCCCTCGGCTTCGAAACTGATGCTTAGCAGCCATTCTTCGCCGCAAACGAATGAACATCGGTCCTTTAGTTGTGGTCATATACTTTTCAACAACAAAAGTGCGCCAAAACGAGTAACATTTCACGAAGCAAGCCACTCAAGAAGTCGAATCTAACACATCTTCGGATGCCCGCTCTCGGCCGGTTCTCCCCCTCTCAGTAATGCAAGAAGCCGAAAACAGCTGCACTGTAAATTGACCTCGAAAGCCTTTTTCAAGTAAATATATCTGCTCTTTCTTTCTTTTTTCCATCCAATTGACTGATATATAAGGGTTGAAGGCAGCAAATTGGGTAGAAGTGCTTAGCTTATGGGCAGATGAAAACTTCCTTCTAGCTGCAAGATGGATAGAAACCAATAGACGACACTGATAGGGAACATTTTAAAGACCGGAAGTAAAAGGCCATCGCATAGCAACCAAGTCATAGATAACTTCTGTGATTTGTGAGAAATGTGTAACGTGTGCAAAAGTAAAGGAAACAACCACTGGGCCTCGCACCGCTCATTTCGAATAGAAAATAAATATTTTCTTAAAAGGAGAATTATGCTCGTAATTTACATTCAGAGAAAAAGATATTTTAAAAATTTAATAACATTTCGTGCTCCCCCCCCTCTTTATTGGAAGGTGACAGCAACAGATTTAGCTATTTTTCCTTTATAAAACTGTAAATAGAATGTAATTACTGATAAATGCATAGTACATTTAGAACCAGCTTAAGCTCTGTGGGAGCCTATAGGCAAAGTGATGATCATCTCAAAAATTCCGAAACCTAATATTATAATGGATTTTAATTTAGCATCTATATAAACAATTAAGTAATAAACGTTACCATTAATTGAAACAACAAAAAATTTAATTCTGGATCGCTTGCGAAAGAGTTAATTTCAGTTCATCTCATATAAAAAAAACTTTTAAATTCTAAAGTAATTTTAAACACAATAGAAGAAAACTACAAACCTTTTCAATGCATTATAAATACTCAAATAAAATGTTTGCCATTTACTTGTGAGTCCTTTTGACAAATGAATTAAATGAAATTTAAAAGATATTTGATTTTAATTTCAATATGTTAGAAAACAAAATCTTCGTAAATCAAATGAAAGCACAAAATAAGACAAATATTCAATAAAAAAATATCTCAGGGCCCCACAAAGTTGTAATTGCCTATTTGATAAATCGGTCGTGGATGCATTGTAAAAGGCCTCGATATTCTGTCCTTCCTTCCAGACTTCTAACTCGGGAACCTAGAAGAGGAGGGGCATCACCGGACAAAATCCAATAATAAAATAAATTCAGAGGGAATGTGACAAAAAAATAAACGCATTACTTGCATATTTGCAATTGTTTTTACTAATTCTGGCAAATTCATTTCCTTTAGTCATTTCATGGCGGCATTATTCCATAAATTTACACAAATTAGCTTTTGAAAAATGATATCTAGTTAATTAATGGACCGTCTTTAGATATTAATGGCGGAATAATTATTTACAATGTAATGTGATTCTTCCCCCCTTCCCACCTCCAACGTATGCGAAATATATTATAAAAAATTCCTACCTATAAATAGTGAATATTTTTTTTTAATTTGATTAAATAAGTAACTGTAAAATTAAGATATTTATGCAAACTAAACTTTTTTGAAACATTGGCACATCACACAAAATATGTAAATAAAGTGCGATTAAATGAGCTAAATTTTTTTTAAAGTTTCATAATTCGGCGAATCGTCAGGAACATTGATTAGAACATCAGTAGTATAAACAGATCTCTGTCTATCAAAAAATTCCTTTCGACGAAATATTCTCCAAGCTTAAAGCTTCATATATCTTCGATGAAAAAGTAATGATTTGAATGTCAACAACCGAAACATAACATTTTATAATAAGAAATCAATTACTGAGTTCATTTGGTAATAAATTTGCCATTATTACAAATTCTCTTAATTTAATAGTGTTTACATACAGCTTTTGAAAAATTACTTTATTGACTGTACAAAGCGCTTTTTTTAAAGCAAAATAAAAGTCATTTTAAAATTATAATTTTTCCCAATTATTTTTTAATTTTGATAAATATACCTTTTAAAACAAAAATATTACTAAAACAATTGAGCTCCCTGAGCTAGAATCATTTAACGTTTCATTTAAATTAGAAATACTGGCGAGTAAGAATTAAAAGTGAGAGAGAAGTAAAAGGGAAAAAAAATCCACCTGTTATCTTACTGATGCTTTAAAAATTTGCTTTTTCAGAATAAGAATTTGCAAGCCAGCTTTTTGCACTTCTGATCCTATACATAATTGATTTTAACTACTACATAAAAAAATGAATTATTTTATTCCATATATTCCATTATTCCATATAAAAAAAACTGTACTTTATTTTTTAGAATAACAAAATTATTATTTAAGTAAAAAATTTTTATATATTTGGATAATATATCAATTCAAATAACAAAATATTTGCACATGTTCACATTCTACACCATTCGGCCTTGATTTTTAAAATTACTTCTTTGATTGATAAAAACACATAAAAAATTGAAAAATGTATATTTAATTAATAAATTTTTAACTTTCTGAATATTTTTTGAACTAATATTCATGATAATGTACAATTACAAAACCTATGGCTATTTTTAAAAGTCACATTTTTAGTTCTGAGATATGTAAAATAACATTCAATAATAATTAATTAATTTTGTTGCAATTTTATATAACAAAAGTGTAGTTAATTAATGTTCAATAACATAATATAAAATAGTGTATTGACAAAATTTAAAAACTTGTATAGCAGCAAATGAATGAAAAAATTCATCACGAAATATTATCTTAACAAACAATGTAAGTCCACATACACGTTAAAGAAATAACACACAAATAACGAACGGAATACCTCCAAATCGATTATCACAGCAGTATGTATTTCCACATGACCACCAACACAGGTCACCACACCACATTTAACAGTTATGCTTGAATGGTCATGTGAAAGAGAGGCGCATTTTAATATCACATTTATGCAAGTGTAATTAGTCATAATGCTACTCTGGTCAGGGAATTTTGATACAGACGTCCAAGAAGACAAAATCATAAGAGATGTTGCAGATTATGACCCACTGGGTTTCCAAATCTGACTCATGTAGACTTCTGGTTAAGTGCATATTTGAAATCCCAGGTGTGCTGATCCGAACCATCCAATCTGTCAGAATTGAAAGACCTGCGGCAATCTGTTGTTGTCAAATTTGTGACTCACTTGTAATGTGTTATCCTCTGGGGTGGTGATCATATGGGACACATAGTGCTATAATAAACGATCTAGAAACATGCTGTTCGTTATTTTTGCGAATCTTTTCTTTCACTTATGCACATCAGCTTTATCTATCGGCTGTGCATTTCGTTATTTTTTTCTTGTCTTAAAAAATTCTGTGTCTTAAAAATTTTGTGACAAAAGTCACAAAGATTTAAACAGTGCAAATCACTTTTCATTTTGGTTATTTTTACAGTTTTTACGAAATCAGGCAATGAATATTCGGATGTTAATATCAAGTAACCGTAAGTATATGATGTGGTTGGAGGGGCTTCTAAATTTATGACTTCAAATAAAATCATAGAAGGATTGAATAATATAGGTTTTGTTTCCTTTAATTAGAATAAATTTACTGATGATGCCTTCATCATATCGACAGGCCGATGATTCATCCAGATTTCATGCTGATTCAACTATAGAAAGATCAACAAAGTGAGGGGTTGTCTAAAGTCCTATCAATTTATACATATTACCAGCATCCTCGATTATATCTCCTAGAAACGTAAGGTTTTTTCCTATAGCTCAATGGAAAATAGGAACAAAGAAAGAAAGACCAGAAGTTAAAAGAAAGATTATTACAGCAAATCCAAAGAAATTAGCCCTGCAGGCATTGAAATCAAATGAAACCCCCAAAACTAAAAAATAATAATAATAATTCAATAGAAATTCTGCTTCTGTAACAACAAAAAAGCTGAGAAAAAGATGATTTCTGAAAATATTAATATTTTTTTCAAATTATAAAGTTTAGTAAAAAATTTTCTTATTCATTATTGTAGTGCAATGAAAATATTTTAAAAGTAACAAACCTAGTAAAAACTATCATCTCTTGTAAATAACTTGTTTTAACGCATTAAAAACTTTCGATATAATCGAAAATAACTATCTTAAAATTTTAAAAATAATTTGAAATGAAAGAAAAGTCATTTGCTCATTTACGTTTACGTAAATAATAAGTACAGGTCAAAGGTACAAAAGTATACTATACCATTGACTACCGTGTGGGATTCTTTAAAAGAATTATTAAAAACGTTAAGATTGAAAATTTTAGTCATTTTTAAAGCGTAATAAATTTCAAATTAAATAGAATTAAAACCAGCATTCGCAACAAAAATGTAAAATTACATGCGACGCCAATAAAAAATTGATATTCAAAATCGGTCGGATACAAAATTCTCCTCTGTATCGAAAAACAAAGTATGTTCGGTTTAGAAACTTTATACAATTCTAATATATGCGCAGTAGGTGAAATTTGGTACTTTCCAGGGCTGGTGGCCAAGCAGATCAAATTGTGTCTCGTTTAGTTATAAATAGATTTTCTGCCTTCTTTTCTCCTTTTATTACTTTCTCCCTATTTTTATTGATCATGACCTAATTGGATCAGAATAGCAAAAAACTGTTTTTTTAAGTTGGTGTCTGGAATTTTTTAATTGATTTTCATTATATTTGGAGTGATAATTTCAAATTAATCGTGCGTTTCCGACAGCCTGGCTATCTTGTTTTCCAGATCTTAATCCCTGTGATTTTTGGCTGCTGAGATACTTAAAAAATCTTGTTTAACGTGAGCGCCTGGTAGCCTTGGCAGATTTGAAAGACAGTATCACTCTGTATGTGAGAAGATTTCAATCGATTCGTAGTCGAACAAGCTGAGCAGAATGCAGATTTTACATCTTGAAGAAGGGAACCATATTGAGCAGTTCCCCCTCCATTGATAAAGTCCTTGTGAGTGAATGTTTGATATTTTCGAATAAAATGTGTTATAAATGTGTGTTTTGTGTCTTTTCAGCATATTTTATGCTGTACAGCGCCATTTATCGGTGTTTCTGCAATTAATTTTTTTCATGTAATCAGTTTTCACATGTCTTGAATAGTTTGTTCAACAATTTGGGATACTTTACACTGAGTAGTTCGCTGTATAGAGAGCTCAGAGTAAGGGTGCTTTTATTCCGACAGCCTTGAATAATATTGTGTATAATTCCACTTTATTGGTGAGAAAATTGCAAAGAAAAATGTTTTTATTTCTTAATTGCTTCAGTGCTTGAAAGAGAATACCTTTCATTCACAGCTACATAGGCAAAAGAACAATGATAATTCCTCTAATTTAAAAATACTTTTAGTATGTTAGATGTTTATTTTGAATTTATTCAAAGCAACTTATATTGTTTATTTTTATTCAGCTTATTATTTTAAAATTACTAAAAAAATTAATAATAATTGTAATTGCTTTATTATTTGACACTAATTATTCATTAATTGTTAAATGACAGTATTGTCTTTAGATTAAAAAGTGTTTTTAGAACCAGTTTTCTTCAAACAAATTTTTGAAAAAATTTAATATTGGCAGAAGGCTCGGTAGCTTCGTCTGTATTACCTAACGAAGCCATTAGCACATAAAACTAAGAAACATCTAAGACTGAGTACTGTTTTGAGGATTACCGTGTCTCTTTCTAAATGATCTCGGACGTATCCAATATCCAGAGCCATTTCATTTCTTGTGTTGACGAAATCTTCGAAACTTTTCACAAAATCTTTTTCTAAGAATTTACAGTAGGCAGCCGCTAAGTCTTGTTTCGGCAGCTGCAGGATCAACTGGCGGTCCCGATATTTCTCTCCAGGAGTGCCAAGCTGAGGGACGAGATGATTTGGCAACTGGGAGAAGTATTCTTCAATCTGAAAACAACATTTTGATTAGAAATTATCTTTTGCTTTTTATAGTTCAATATTATAAATACTTTCGAATTTTGAAAGCAATTCTTTTCAAACTGATTATCAAGTGGTGCAGTTCATGCAGAAACAAAATTCCATTAAAGGAATCTATTATTTTATAATTATGAGCTGAAAATATTAAAAAAATATACGAACACCAAGAACTCACAAATGTCCGAAATTTAAAAATTCTAGCTTATTTATTAGTGGGGCGGGGGAAATCTAATATAAAATTCCGTTTTCACAAATATAAAAGAATCAAACTAAACAAAAGTATGCAAAACGCACACACAAGCATAAAAAAAAAACTTAATCAAAATTCAAAATGATTCTCTTCGAATTACTCAACCATCAAGAATGTATAGAATCGGGAACAAGAAATTAATATGACACCAAAATACCAGTTAACTTTCTAAAAGTGCGTAACTGCGTTTATCTAGAAAATCAGTGATATATTTTTAATACCATCGTTCATCAGGCACTTTATTGATATGCATGCTATAACTTGGTAAAATGTGCATAATCAGTTAATTAACTTTAATTATGAGCAGATTCACTATTTTAATGAAAACCTTCGGAGAAAATTCTATCAATAATAGAAAGTTTCATCATTTTGAACATGAAATGTCAAAAGCGAGAATATGAACGTTTTCTTTGTTATTTCATTATAAAAAAACAGGTTATGTAAACCAAACAAATATGGCAATATAAAAAGAGGATAAATTAAAATTTTAATTATTTTTCGGAAAGTATCACTTAAGAGGTACAAAATTTCCTGGAAAATGACTTTCAGGACTTTCTCGATCATAATTAAAAGTACTTATGTTTTTCTTACAATAAGGAATTAGAATTCTTAAGATCTACAGGTATTTTGAGAATTATGCACTTAAAATAACGTATTTTCATGCATACACATAAAAATATAAATACGTCAAATATCTTTAAAAACTCTTCGAAATGAAATATATTATTAATTAAAAATTTAAAAAGAAACATATGAATTTCAAAAATTCCAAAATAATCCAGATGACTTCATTATTATTATTTTTTTCTTTCTTCCTATATAAATTCATTTGGAGCAAAAGTGGTGATAATTTTGTCATTTCACTTACGGTGAAATCTTTTAGAAATATATTTATGCATATACGCAAAATTGTCATAAGAATTTTGTATTTTGCTGAACCTAAAATTGACCTTTTAACTATCTAAAAGAACGTGATATATAATATGCAATGAAACGTGTATAAAGCGTGATATATATGAAAATATTGTAAACAACGTCTATGAATGCATAAATCACAAACATTAACAAGAACATCGTTTGGAAAAAAAGTTATTAAAATATATTTATTTCCCTTAAATCTTAAAATATTCGTTTTATTGAACAATGCATTTCATAATACTACTTGAGTTGAATACAAGCCTATATTTTGATAATAATAAATAAAAAGAACATTTATTATTTATTATTATTATTATTATTTTCTTATTTCAGAATCCACCGTCTCTTTAAGAGATAATAAAATCTTTCTCAAGCTTATTATCAAGAGTTATTCAAGGTGAGGATAGAAATTCAAATGAAATCGTATCAGTTAAAACGCATTTATTTATATTCAAATCACAAAGAATGCAAACACACACACACACAAAAAAAAAATGAATTCCACATAAAGTTTTCACACAACATCATCTAAACTTGGCTCGACAACAGATAATGTATGATTATTCAATGAAACTTAACTTAGAGTATTTAATAGGAAGATATAAGATAACTTAGAGTATTTAATAGGAATGCAGATGTAGATTCAAGAAATATCAATAAAAAAGAGACCACTGATGCAAAGAGTCGAGAACATATATTCAACAATAGAATCATTTTTCATACGTTTCGAATTTTTCAAAAAATATTCCGTTATTGACATGAAATATTCTTTGAAAAAGCTGTTGTCCATGAAGTCAATCAAAACCTTTTGCAATTTTAAAGCCTGAATGGCATTCAATACTCGATAACTTAAAAGAACTCTAGCAAACAAAGCAACACAATAGTTTTAGCGACCAGAATGATTTTAAAAATACTTTTTACCCAACAATGCATTTGAATCATAAATCATTCGAAGGTGGAATTTTCCACATACGGGACATTCAATCTTGATTCTTTAATTCGATCGTGACAAGAAAAAAGTAGCTGACATGTATTGCTTATTCATCTTCAAAGCAATTCTTTGCGCACACACAAAAAAGCTTTACAATAAATAATATGATGCACAAGAAGTTCAAACTGAAATGATAAACTTTTTCAATTTTATATTCCCAACAATCACATTTAAGTTATGAATATCTGTTGAAGTTCCTCCATTTTTATTTCATTCACACAGAAAGAGACAATCCGTAGGAAGTCTCTATGTGAAAAAATATAATTTTTTTAAAACCACTTCTCAACTAATATTAACGAGTTAACTTGTTATGGTACGCACATTATTACATTTACTGTGGTGCTAAATTTCAGCTTTTATTAGGGGATAGATAAATTGGAAGCTACATAAATAAAAAAAAATTTAAAAAACCTTGAAAATTTTCAATTTCTTCTGAAGCTAATATAAATATTCAGAAAGTCACATATAAAAATAATTTTCAAAACATTTAGATTAGAGTCCGTTAAAAAGATGTTTGGTTTTCTTGGGCAGAGGATGGAGGAGTGAGTGACCTCACAATAATTGTTATTTCAAACTTAAAATGTGTAATTATTTTAAAGTACTGAAAGCGCGAGGAAATAAAATGTCAACAAAGAATGCCAATTTTGAAATTGTTATTTTAGATTTTATTTTTGATCAAAAATTTAAGCAACATTATTCTAAGTTCAAAACATGATTATTATACAAATGTTAAAGAATAACTTTTAAAGGTTTATGTTGATTTGAAGGTATATTAAAATTAAGTAATTCCAATGTAAAATCCCAACATGGATAAGTATTGTAAAAATGTCTTGAAATTTCAGAAGCAAAATTCAAATGCATTTAAATTAATAAATTGAATAATTTTTAACGGATTGCATATTATTTTAAGAATACAGTGGGAGAATAGAAGAACATATAACTTAATTTTTAATTAAAAATGACTATTTCACCTAGAATGTAAGAAACTAAATCCATTTAATTTTTCTTGGTTGTACCTAAAATGTGAAATAATAGGGATTCTTAATACGTTAACTACCATGATTTACGCCTGTGATTTGGACCATCCATCGAAATAGATGATTCCTTCCTTGATTGTAGATGAAGAGGGTTATCTAATTAGAGATTAAATGTGAATCACCTGGCAGCCAATCTGTTAATTTAAAACATACAGTTCTGAGTGCACAATTTTATTAATATTTATATGCTATATTGCGATATATCATAGGCAATTTTTATTTTTAACAGCACTGAAATTGTTTTCACGAATCTAATGTAAACATGAATCATTAAAATGTATTGTTTTAGGAGTTTTTAATAAATAAAAATAATGAAAAATGATAATCTGCTAAAAAATTACACATAGCCAAACAAAAATTCATAACTAGATATGTTGCACCACAGCAAAAACGTAGATTTTAGAAAGGAAATAAAAAAAGCAATCACAGGCTATGCACCACTAATTAAATTATTCGGCACAGCATAAAGATCAAGTTTAGAAATCGGAAGATCTTGGGTTCGATACTCCATTTCATCGATAATTCGTGCGTGTGAAGCTAGTACCCTCAAATAAGTTTTCGTAGTTCAAACATCCTGAAGTTGGGGAGTGGCGAGCTAGCTTCAGCCCCGTCCCCATAGCTCGTTGCCTTACGGATATGGCCGTAAATCTACCATCTGACCCATTGTGGGTCCACTCACGCCTGCCGCTTGTTACTACTCCTATGAACGTTGGCCGGGAGCTTCCCGCAAATTGTCGATAAAATGAAACAGACATCAGAGAACCCCGGATAACCACAAATGAAGGGAAAGAGGGCAAAATGCGCCGGACGCAAGGTGCACACGGGCCATGGGAACTGCGCTTTAGATATCATCATCTCACTAAGGCTCAAACTTATGAATTCATTTGAAAATAGCTTCATTGCGGTGTTCTTATTTAATAAAATTAAACTAAACTGTCAGATTGAACTTCATCGATCTGAATAAGTTTACAAGATTTAGTTGTTATTCTCAGTTGAAACTTTAAATAATATGTCAGTTTTTGAATCTCACAAATCTAAATCTAGCAAAATGAAAAGCTGTGGACGCTTCATAATATTTCCCCGTCAGAATGGCCAAATTAAGAACCAATGGCGCCGAATTGAGTACAAGTGTTTGGTTTTCACATATTCGTAATGGACTGGAACGACAATCGATTATGGTACTGAATATTTTACGAATAACAGTAACCTACAATTCCATTTCTAAATAGACAAATAAATTTTAGCATCAGTCAAGAGAATTTGCTAAGTCTCACTGAGTTGCTCAGTCGATCTGAGAAATGAACTCTAGCTTTCATTTCAATGACAGCCTAAAATTAGAAGGGATGAATGCGATTACATAAATATCCTTTAAGACAGACTATTGAATCCGAACGGCGCCACGTGCAATCATTTGCAAATGAATGTGTTTCCGGTTTAGGAGGCAAACAAGGTCACTTTGCGAGCTCTCGTTTTTTCGATAAGGAAATCATGGGATGCTGTTTAATGAATGCATTAATTAATGTACTGGATTCAATGCGTAGGATTAGATATAATTAAACAGCAAATAAAAACCATTTGAAAAGAATGCGCAGAACTGAAAACAATGACAAACGGACTTTCACTAGGGGAGTTAAACTAGATTAAGGTATCAAGTCATAAATTAAAAAAAAAATTGTGATCATTCTTTTAATCCAATACTGTCAATACAGAAAAGTTGATAAAAGATTACTGCCAATACAGAAAAGTTGATAAAAGAGAATGTTAATGTAACAGTTATCAAAATATTGTGTAATCATCCTCTCTAAGTTAATATTTTTCAGAATCCATCAATGAGTACCAAAACAACAATGAAATGTTTCAGATAAAAAATTACGAGCCAATTAATACATTCAGAAATTATTATACAGGAAATACACGTAACAAAATACACGTAGTTCAAAGGAAAGACATGAATAAATAGGATGTAAAATTATATATCATTCGATTTTACTCTATGATTTTCGCAAAATAATTAGATATGCATATTTATTCACTTCTGAAAGTTCAATTTCTTTAGTCTAATATGTTCTTCCTACAGAGATATCTGCAACTTGAAGTACCCAGATACTATTTAAAAAAATTACCGGAATCTGGAAGTCTAAAATCTTTACTATAAAGATGCTCCAAAATTCAGAATTAACTGCTGTTCTACGAACTTTCGAAAGTGATATAACGGTGCAACAAGCAAGGAAAAAGGCATTTGTGAACATTCAGAAGTGCTGTACTCCCAAATTTTTCAGTATGTAATTATAATCAATAATTTATTTGATTTTGAACATAATATTTAAATCCATCAACAATTTAACACAACTTCTTTTGCAGCTCTTAATTTTCAAGGAGAATATCGGAAAAAAATAATATGCTTCTGTTGATAAAAGCAAAAAATATCTTTAAAAATTACCTCTTACACACACTAGATTAACATCTAGTGTGTGTAAGATTAATGCTGCACAATGTGCAGTCGTTTCAGCTGCGATGGTTCATCTTTAAGGGCCGCAAAGTTGCAGCATAAGCTACATTATTTATTAGCTTATTTGCAATATTTATCGATTTCCTTTCTTTCTAATAATGCATGATTTTGACAACTGCCTATTCAACCATTCATTAGTCGCGTGCTATAATTACAGTTAAAACGAAAAAGTCTTACATTGTTTTTCAAAGCATCGCAGCGTGTCGAAATTAAAACCATGGGCTTCCAGTATGGAATAATCGTTTCTGTGCTCAGAGTGCATCGGGAAGCGCCCTAAATTAGAGGGAAACGGTCTTCTATTCCCAGCCATATGGGAAATCACAAGTAGATATCCTTCTTTTCTTCATTTTCCCCTATCTAACTAGTAACCTGTAATTGTAACTCCTAACTTCTAATAATGTTTAACCTAGCAAAAGAAAATTAACATTTTTTTTTGGGGGGGGGTTATTAAATCGAGGAGTAGCGATTTACATGCACTTGTAGATTAGATTGAAATATGAGATTTAATGGCTGAAGAGCCATATTAACTATACAGCACCCACATGCACTTGTGAAATTGCTTTGTCGATACACTGGCACAGATATGGTTTCCTAATTATTGTAGATTGAAAAAACGTTAAATGCTGCTCATTTACTTCTGCTAATACTTCATTTACTTCTACTTCCTGTGTGTGTGTGTGTGTGTGCGCGCGTCAAAAAATGTTGTCTGTTTATTAAATTTACCAGAGATTTTTATCTTTTCAAAGAGGGAGTTGTAATCACCAAAATCCAATCTCGAGATTTTGATGAATTTGCACATTTCAATGAAAATAACTTTAAAAATAACTTCTTTAAGACAAACTATGTGAAAATGATAACTCAAAAACTCTACAGTGTAAACAGATAAAATTTAGTCCATAGTATTAAAACCAAAATGATTCATTTCCCACAAAATTTGGATTGAACTTACTAAAAAGAAAATTTATCTATATTATATGAGCTTGTATATGAGCATGATAAATCAAAACCCAAGGAGCCAAACAAATGAAATTTGGTAAGGAGTTTATTACAAGAGTTCTAGAAATCTATCAAATTTTGGAATAAAACTGTAGAAGGATTCACTGTCTACCAATCTTTCTATTCATTCATATGACAATGCGACAATTCATAATAGCAACAAGCTAGATGAATGCGATTTAGAATTACGATCTTTATTCTAGAATTGAAGATATATATCTAATTTTTTTATAATATACAGGGTGGTTATAATTAAACTTCCCTTATAAACAGCATCATACAACGCAAGCGGGTGAACGGATTGCACCAAAATGTGGTATATAGACTATACACCAGATGCGCTCACGGAATTTTGAAAAAAATGTTTAGTTCCAAAATGTCCACCAGAGGGCGCTTTTCCCGGAAAAACATTAATTTTAACGCAATAAATGACCAAAACGGAATGCAGAAACAATATTAACATTTATTGACTAGTTTCTGATCACCTTATCATCGAATCACATTAAGCAAAGATAAGGAAAAAATAACAGTACTGTTTGAGGAGAAAAAAAGTACAGTTTGCAGAAACAAAAACAGATTAGGACGAAATTGCACAAGAGGAGCAGTTGTAAATTGCGTCCAGGATGATGTAGGGAAAGGTACTCCAAGTGACCACCCTCATTCACCTTCAAAATTTCAAGTCGATGGACAGTGTGTTCAACCGCAGATCGTAACTCATCAGTTGTGATACTTCGCACATGAAGCATTATGGAGTTCTTTAAGTCATTCACCATCGCAACAAGATACCGTCATCATTGTAGCCGGAAACATCGACATAAACATGACAACGACTGCGAATCTTTCTTACCCTAACCTGTTTTGCATAAAGCTTCCTCTTCTTCACAAGCATGCAAATCTCGACACTTTTCCTAGAACTGACAATTTTTACGTTTTATTACTCATAATTCTTATAATGGATTGTTAATATTGTTTTTGTATTCCGTTTTGGTCTATTGTGTTAAATGTAAAGTTTTTCCGAAAAAGGTGCCTTTTGGTGGTCATTTTGGAACTATTTTTTCCCCCGAAATTCCATGAGCACATCTCTTGTGTAGTCATACCAAATTTCGTTGAAATCCGATCACCCGTTTGCGTTGCTGGATGCTGTTTAACGGGGAAGTTTAATTATAACCACCCTGTACATCAATTGGACAAACTGACTGTCTATATGGTAACTCCAAAGCACCATATGCATGATGGATGAATTTTGACTCGATATCAAAACCGTAAATTCGGGACGACGGGAAATAATTGAAAATGCATATTCTTCACAATGTTAACTTCACAAGATAAGAATCGAACAATCGAGGGGATAGTACTCTCATTGGTTGGGACAATCCTTAAGAAATATATTTTGTGGCAATGCTGGATTTTGGGAGGTTTGCGAATCTGTGAGGGTTATGAAGATAAAAAAGTACCATTTAAAATACAGTTCTAGAGATAAAGGATTTAAATTTGCTCACCTGGGGAAACAATCTTTTGCGAGCTTAAATTTTGAAGATAAATAAAAATGAAAAATTATTAACGATTAATGAAAGATGTTTTAAAATATTGTACAATTTTTTCTTTAACAAATATAAAAACAGCATTTCTACATTGTATTTATTTTAAGCATAATATTTAATTTTCAATCGCAATTGCGTAAATTTTTTATAAATGAAAACATAATTTATTTTATATAATTGATGAGTTACAATTTCTCTATTTCCAAATTAAATAAAGAATTCTTATTTAGATGAACTAATAATTATATTATTAAAAAAAATTGGAATTATAGCGAAATTGGAATGAAAAAGAAAGGCATCACAGCGAAATGTTGCATCAATTACATTATTCCCAAGGTTACAATTCAGGGACTGTCACTAATCACTTACATTGACAATAAGACAGTGCGAAAATTAATAACAGTAGAGACATTACGACAACAATAATTGCCATTATATAATTAAAGTTGTTTAGGATGAATTTTTTTGAAAAACGTCCCAAAATAGTTATATATATTCATAAACACGATTGAAAAAACATATATAAATCCAAAATATATCAGTTAAGTTACATTTTTTATAAAAAAATTAATATAATAAATAAACAAATTTTTTATTAAGAAAATGGGGGGAGGGGGAAATGATTCTTTCTGGCTAAAAAAGAGGTATGAACCAAAAATCTTCTAGTTTAGAAGATTATCAAATGATTTGTTTAAAATTTTGCAGATAGTCTAAGAAATATATTATCTAGTTCCTGAACTAAGAAATAAGCTGTATTTCGATCCCTCTTTAAATATTGGGTTTTCGACTGTCAAATAAGAAGAAAATTTCATTTTTTACAAATTGTGAAGCATTAAAACAATTATTAAATTTTCTAAATGAATTGATTACTTATTCCCTAGTTCAGGAACTGTAGAACATATTCAGATAATAATATACCTAATTTCAACAAAAAAGATGCATTAGATTTTAATTTATGAGGTGTTTCATAAGAAAATCCTACAAAGATTAGAATTTGAGAAAACAGTATTTAAAGATGCAAAATTGCATTAAAACAAACGTAAACAAACGTAATGCAAATATAAAAATCAGTGTAAATTCCCAACTAGTAGACTTACAAAAAAAATGTATTTTATAAAGAAACCTGTTTTATAAAGAAACCTGTTTTATAAAGAAACCTATCTAAACATGAAGAATATTAAATTCAAAAAATTGATAATTTCGCCAAAAAAAATCTAGTTTTTAAGGTAGTAACCTAAAAAGAAAACTTTATTAAAATTTCAAAAGAAAAATTTCTTCAGAAGCTATTTTTTAAAAATCTAGATAGTCTTTTTCAGTGTCAGCTATTTACTTTTAAGTTAAAAACTGGCGAAGCCAGAACAGGCTTTATTCAAATCCATGAGAAAATGTTAAAAATTCCGTTCATCTCAAACTTCCTAGAAAAACAAGCATTCCTGAATTCAAAAATCAAGAGTTGGTGAATTTATAACTTCTTAAGTCCTTTCATTACTAATTCTGGCACAGAGGCAATGAAACAATTCAACTTTTTTTCAAAACTACAAAAAAATCAGAAGAAAACACAGGATAATTCTTAAATAAACTTTTAGTATGAGCAGTGTCTTTTAATTCAAATTCCACACAAATCCATACCATTTTCTTAATCCAGGGCTAAGGAAAAAATTCTGGATTAATCCATCCAATCCGGAGCAAAAAATAGATTTTGAATGAGTTTCATTCATTTTTAAACAACTTCAGCCGATCACTGTTCGACCTTCCTCGAACGGAGTACAAGGAAGAATGTTCGAATCCAATACCGAATACTTCTCTTCTTGCTATGTCTCCTTCTACAGAAAGTGTCTTCCTAAAACAAATTTTAGTAGCTTCTACTTTCTAAGAAAATTGAACGTGACATCTTCCTTTCGACGGAATGAGTGTAACATTTCATCTATCTAAGTCGTTGCGCTTGAGTTTACATGAACATATAAACTCATAAAGGATAAACCTTTGACAGTTGATTCAACCAAATTCTCCCAAACAGTAATTCTGCTTAGAAAACAAATTTAGCTCTTCATGTTTTTGAGTCATCATTACAGACATTACTTTAAAAATGTATTTTCTGTTATTCAGGGAGGTTTTCAGCATAAACCTCGAGGTTTAAAGAGAAAAGAGGGTACTCATTTCAGGCTTATTGGATGAAATGTGAATCTCGTTGGTTACAGATAACTTACTTCCACAGTTAAAAAAAAAATATTAAGATGGAAATCTTCACCTCTAAAGATTAAATAATAAATATTCAATTTACTTCAAAAGAGAAAATGATAAAAAAAATTAAAAAAAAAAAAGAAGAAGTAACCCTGATGCTAATTTTTTATACATGCATAAAAGACTAGATTTTGTAGAATCTATTACACTCAATTTTAGTTGCCAAGATTTCATGCAATTCCACATAAGTTAAGAATAGATGCCATTTTTTTTCCAAAATCTCCTGAAAAGCTACTAGTGAGAAACAACTTGCCAAAAAATTGGATAAATCTGATAAATCTTCAGCGAATGGATTCATCTTACTAAGGTGATGATCAAAATTATAAAGTTAACATACTTTTCTTAATATAAACATAAGACAATATATTTTTAAAATTTATTTCAATTAATAATACCATGTCAAATGCAAAATAAATTAACTTATTCAAACACATTATTTCAGTGCAATTCTTACATTCTTCTTCGTAAGAAGAGATCAAATCTTTTTTCTTGGTTCACTGTAAGAAAATGTTTGCATAGACGATTATTAAGAGCGATAAGTTTCGGGGATTTTGCATTACACTATTTTTGGCGAATCACTTTGATAAAGGAGAAAATCATTATCATCATTTTTTATAACATCCGATTATCAGTCCGAATTCATCAGTTGAACACCGGAACCATTCCTTGATTGCATCATCCTGCCATCTGTAGAGTAGAATATGTACTAATAGTTTTCAAGCATTACTGCGAATATATAGCTAAAAAAATAGTTTAGCAACAAATGTGTCAAAATTCTTAGTTATAGGAGTTGAATTGAAAAGAAGTACGAAAATTCCATACAGGAAATTTTAATTCGTCTGCTCAAAAGCGAGTCATTCAGTGTAGTTATATATAAATGAACTGCACTGCGTCTTTCAGCGACACATTAAAGTTTGTATTTTTTTAAAATTAATTTTAAATCTTTGGTTAAAAAAATGATAAATTTTTTATTTGATATTAGTTACAGGAAATTCTAGTTAAGCAAATTTTTAGTGAATTTTAATTCGAAAACGAATTTGAAAATAAATTTTCTTACAGTCCATATTTTAATTTATAGAACTTAACCAAACTGCAACTGCACAATAAAAAATCATGAAAGGGTAAAATTAAACTAAATACACATGCACAGGTGTTGCTTTATATTTACTCACCAGAAAACATTTATACTGCAATATTTTTTAATTGATTTCTATTTATCACGAATTATCTATCTTTTTTTTTATTTTAAAATTTTATGATTGCGAAAATATTTTTTCCACAATTCTCTTTTAAACAGAAATAATACTTCTGGAATTTCTGGCATCAATATTTCTGGTATTTAAATAGCCTTTTGCCCATACGAACCATGCATTTCAAATGATTGTGCTTTGCTATTACGACTGTGAACGATCAAAATTCGATACTGAATCAAAAGACAGTATCTTGAGAAGATCTCGTTGTCTTTGACGACAAGTATGTCTATTTTTGTCAGATCATTAAAGGAATCACGCTGGATTAAATATTGATGGGAATTAAATAAATCTATACACTAAGGAAAGTTGGGGAATGCTGCAGTTCCACAGTACTTTTTCACGGATCACCACTATAGAATTATCAAACTAAGGGAGAAGGCGATCCAGTTAACAAAATTTTCGGTGAAGCCATGAGCACCTGTTACTACATTGAATGTTTGAAATGTTTTGAGAGTGAAATTTTCTTTGAAGGCCATACTTATGCCTTTTATGAAAGTTAAAATGGTATTTTTAGGATTCCAGTCGGTACATTAACATTTTGCATACGGAAGACTGTGATAATAGTGCGGAAAAGAACAAGCGTTAAAAACTGATCTCATTTGCGTGCTAGATGGTAAATAAGATAATTTGTAATAAATAAATAATATATATAAATAATAAAAATAATATAAAATATAAATTATATTAAAATGAAAATTTAATTAGTCAACTTTTTTTCCAATGTTAATAAGTTTCTTCACATCAATAGTCAATCGGGCAAATGCTGTATTATCAAACTGAAACAGCATTTGCCCGATACACGTTCAAAGTGTTAAATTACAGCATATGAATGAACGCCAGCAGACACTGATTTACTAATCTTAGGGCAATGTAAAATAACACATTTCGTGTGTGACTATAAAAGAAAATGCGCAGTACAGAATAACTTACAGTTAGTACAACAGACAGTAATTCTCAAATAAAAGCAATGCATTTAACTGGTATAGAAAGTTATTATGAAACAATTTTTAACTTAGGGGTTTCTCCAGTGTTCGGAAGCTGTCGTCCAAAAACGTCTACTTCGGACTCTTCGATCCATTTAGCATTTGAATCTACACTCTCTTGATCCATGAGTTTTTCGGAATTATTCGCGATACCCTCTCACACTTCGCATCCGGGAATTCATTTTATCATTTGTGTCAAGTTTAGGAATGACCTGCGGTTTGGTTGACAGGAATTCAGTTAATTGAGTTTTAGTGTATTTATAAACATTCTCTACAGATGTAGATGCTGTGACTCATAATAAACAAATAAAAGCATATAAATTTTCGCTAAGTTACTAAAACAAAAATATTTATAATTAAAATACATTCAGAGATGGAAATAAATAGAATAGAATGGAATAATAAGAATAGAAAATAAATAGCGAGAAATCTCATAATGCGCACAGCAAAATGTTCAAATCCCCGCGAATCAGCAACAACTGTCATTCATTCATTTTAGTAATATAGAAGGAGGAAAACTACTCGAGGAATAAATAAGGATTCAAAAGTACGAAATTTCTTGGTCAACCTTTTCAGACAAGTTCAAAAATAAATTTGATAATCTTTAAAAGTATTAGTTGATTCATAGGCAAAAATTTAAGCATGAAGCCGGATATTCAAAACAATGAAAAGTAAATAAAAGCCAGTAAAAAACGAGACGAAAGATAAAAGACAATTGAGAAAAGTGATGGAGAAAGGCAGTGATTAGGAAAAGATATAATTTTCAACTGCAGCACATAATCAAAACAATATCATATCTAGAGTTATTTTAAACTTTATGCTATAAAAGCGTGATTATTTTGCTCAAATTGTTCTGAAACAGAATCTAAAGCAGCCAACGAAATCAGGGCCAGATTAAGAGGCTCATAGGCATTGCAAGTCGGAGGGAATTCTTATCTTCCCTCTAACATCATATACCAAATATTTTTTTTAATGATTTCATATTTCTACAGCTTTACGCAGCGAATTTTGATAAGCTAACAAAATATTTAATCATGGATCCCTTTCTAGAGAGTTTATTTCAGTATTTCGTGTATTATTTATATATAATATACTGTAATGATATTTTTAAATCTAATTTAAGAATTTAAATCTAATTTAAATTAATTTTAAATTTTAAGTCTTAATTAATTTCCAAATTTTCATCTTAATTTAGCCCGCGTTAACTTCATTCTAAAATGTTTTCTTATTCCCACTTTTTTATTTACTTATTTCTAACATGCGCATCACAAAATTGTTGACTTTGTCGTTCCCACGCTAGGAACGACGGGATAAAAATTCTTAGACTTGCACATCCTTTTAAGAAAATTCCTTTGTCTAAACTGACACGAGGAAAAGAAATCCCTATCAGAATCTAATAGTAAAGTCACTGTAGGGAAATATTTCTGTCATTTTTGCTCTTATATCGTGATATAAACAGACGTCATTTTATCCTCACTTCTCTCTTGTGTGTGGTGAAATATATCGAAGTTAAAATTTCAAAAGTTTCTTCTTTTCGGCCAAGCATTTTCATATATATATATATATATATATATATATAAACTGTAAATCATCACTAAAAAGCCGAAACAGAATGTGAAATATGCAAACAAGGATTAATTTGCTCCTCAGGGAAAGAAATTAGTGCGGATCGTAAAAGGAATTGCAACATTTTCTGCCAACAACATTGGATATGCTATAATTCCTTTTTGCGATCATCACTGATTTCATTCACTCAGATGAAAATTAAAGCGTTGTTTCAAATTTCACATTCTGTTCCCTCATTTTAATATTGATTTACAGTTTATTTACAGCATTCTTTGAATAATAGAATTTTTCGCATTCGCTTCATATGTGTTCACTATCCCCCCCCCACCGTTTATTCATGTTTTTAACAATCTTTTCGTTACCCACTGTATTCGTTCCGATTTACCTACGTTTTTCACTTTAATTGCTATTTTTATTATAGCATGTTTGTTATTAAATTTTTATTATATATACACAAAATATGAACGGTAAAGTCCTTTTAAGCCCTTAAACAGCGTCTCATACAGCCAGAGAAGTAATCCGGGATTACCATAAAGTGAGTATGCTGAATTTATGAAAGAGAATATGAGATTTATGTGAGAGATCGACCAAAAAGTACAATTAGGAAAATACACAGGAAAAAGTTTCATGGTGTCATCTATAAAATCGGCGGACATATTTGAGATTAAAAGTAAGAACATTCCAGGACTTGAGAAAGGATTCGTCTAAAATGGGAAAAAAATATTCTCCGATATTATTATACAGTTTTCTCGAGTTAAACAACTGCGAGGTGAAATTTAAACAAAGAAAGTAAACAAAAATAATCATCAAAAATGTGAAAAACGCACCCAGAGGGGGTTGAATATGAGAATACATTTTCCAATTTTAGATTAACCCATTTTCAAAGCGGGGAGAATTCATAATTTGAATCGTAAATATCTACGACAATTTTACAAATAACTAACTCCATTAAACTTTTTCCTTTGTTTCTATTATGGTAGGAGTACATTTTTCTAATTGGACTTGACCGATTTTTTTTGAGAATTTTTTTTTTAATTTCCTGATTTTGCCGCTAAGGAGGCTATAACCTGCCACAATAAATTCAGCATAGGCACTTTACTATAAGAATACGTACTAACCAACTATACGAGACGCCGTTTTGAATTTATAGAGCTTAAAAGGACTTACAGGTTGATAGGTTATTAATACAGGTTGAGTTATATTGAATGGGACAAAAAGAGTAGCTTAGTACTAATTCTTCAAAGAGTTTATTTAACTGAAACAAGTTTATTCTGAAACTAAAATTATACGAGCTTCATCTGGCAACAGCGAAAATTCTTCCAGTAACGATATCGCCGTTAGAGGCCGCTCGGAGAAATAGTTCGTCACCGTCATTATCCAAATGGCGTCTTCCATGTAGAAAATATTCTGTGTTTTGGAATATCAGAAAATATCTTTGCTTATAGTCGATTAAAGACATTTCCGCACGTCATTTAGTAAACAAGTACCACATCGTCACAGCATCGAACAGTGTGAGAAACAGTTTCAGAACAAGAGTTACTCAAGAAAACAACCAGAACAAACGCCCATCAAAACTGAAGATGTTGAAAAACTTCCTGAAATGTTTTTACGAAGTCCCGACAAATCAACGCGTCGTGGGAGTATAGAATGCGTCTCAAATAACGGTGTGGCGTATGTTGTGGCGTCGTCTACAATTCAAGCCATACAGAGCACGGATGGTACAGATTTAAAACCTGCCAACAAGCCATTTAATAAAGAATTTTTTGTAGATTTGCAGCATAAACTGGAGGTGAATGGTTTCCCGGACACACCTGTGTTTAACGATGCAACCACCTTTCACTTATGTGGCAAAGTTAACCGCCATAATATACGATTTTGGAACAAAGAAAATCTAAATAAAATAATGGAACATCACAGCGACCCTCTAAAGATGTTACGTTTAAGGGTCAGCGTTTTCTGCGCTACGTTTTGATTTTGCTCCTTTTTTTCACGGGAAAAATCTATTAATTGATTTATTTACCACAATATGCTCTCAGAGAAGTTGCCAGAAGTGGTTCCCGGCATCATTCTACAGAAAGACGTTGCCCCACTCCAATGGCTTAACAACATAAGCCAATACCTGAGAGGTGGTCAACCCCATCGCTGGATTGGCCATGTCTAGTCGAATGATATACCATTGCTTTCTTGCTTTCTGGTCGCCGAGATCTCCAGATCTACCCCTTGTGATTATTTTTCTAATTGGGTTTTCTTAAAGACAAAGTTTTCGCGCTTTCACTTCCCCAGCACTTACAGTTATTGAAATAGCAGAAAACTGACGTATTGGAGTTGTTAACAAAGAGTATTCTATCACGAGTGTGGCAGGAACAGAAATACTGCATAAACATTTGCTGTGTTACCGAAAGGGAACAAATTGAACAATTATAGAAACATAGATAATTGTAGTTTCATAGTAAATTTGCTTTATCAAAATAAATTAATTATACAGTTCAGAGGTAAGTTTTAGTTTTAGTTTTGTCCCATTCACTATGAAACAGGTATTTTATATATATATATATATATGACAAGTGTAGACTTAGGCAAGGGAACCTTAAGAATCTCTGAAAGGGATGTATAGATTTTAAGGATTTTTATCCGCTCATGGCGTGGGAACCAACAGATTTTTTAGAGAGCGCGTTAGAAATAATTTTATAAAAAAGAGGAATTTGAATCAGGAAATAAAAGAACATTTTAGATCGAAGTTAACGTAAAACAGGAAATTAATTAAGATTTGAATTAAATTAAGAGATATCATTACATTTACATAATTCAAGATTCAATAAAAAATATTAAAGAAAATTTGTTTTGAATAGAATCTAAATACAATTTAAAAATAAAATCAGGTATTATTTTTAAATTCTAAAGTAACATATAGACTTTTTAAAAAACATAATACATTTATAAAAGATATTTAATTAGAAGTACTAGAACAGTGTTCTAAAACGATACTTGATTTTCACAAGTATCGTTTCAAGCAATCGTGTGCAAGACCTTTGTAAATTAAATGGAAAGCATAAAACTAATATAAGCGAAAATATTGCAAATAATATATCGAAATTTCATAGCCCCTGATAATCCGACCACCAGAGGACTACATTATTTTATTATTAATGAAATCATTGAAAAATTCAATTAATGAAGGCGCTTTCTCTCCTTCGCAAAACGAAATATTCTGTAAAGTTGACGATTGGATACGACAACAATACGAAATCTTCTCGTTAACATACACAGACCAAAGTCCAACAGAAAGATTAGGTCCAAAACTTGATAACCATTTGCCATTCTAATAGGTATTTGCTAAATTTAACCATTGCAGTTCCTTGCATTTTTGAAATATGTGTTCACATGCAGAGACACCATAAGTGGATTTCGCTCATATTTTGCTAAATTTTTGCTTTAAAATTTTGACGTAAAGTTACCTACCAAATTTCATTCATCTAGCTCATAGCACTTTTAAGCAGTCGTGTTTATAAACAGATTTTAGAGCTGGGCCGATTCCTGATTTATAAAAAAGAATCGAGTTTTTAGACACAATTTTTTATAAAAGAAATTGTTTTATCGATTTCGGGTTGACTTATCCTGTCATAGATCGTATCTTATGACAGTTGCGTTCTATGCACTCTCGGCTTGGATTCCTTTCCGATAAGCTATACCGATCGTAAATTTCGCTGAATTGCAACAATTATCATTTAAGACCAGCATACAAATGCGGTGTCGGCCAAGTCATTAACGACACAAAAATTTGGTGAAGAGGCGTGAAGTACAAAAATAATAGTTCAATAGCACACATATATCTCCAATTTTATTCCGATTTTCCCCTCTGGGGAAAACACAGAGAAAAAGTGTTACTAATGACTTGTCTGTGAAGCTCCAATCTGACTTGAAAGACGAAAAGTAGGATCATTAAAAATTGTGCTTGACGTTAACTTGATTGTTTATTTTCGATCTCGTTAAGAGCTATTTCAGGATTATTTGGCGCCAAGTATAGACTTCATTTTCAAAAGATATGATAAAAAAATTATATATATAAATGTTCGTAACATTAGTATTTGGCTATTCATAACTTCACAGTGGGGATTTGTGTTTTTTTTCTCTCTCTCTCTTTTGTTCTTTTCATTGTTTACAGAAAGTTTACACAAATTTTCATAAAATTCCCACTTTTTATTACGATAAAAGATTTGCTTTATGCGTGCAATTACTAATAAAGTATTCTCTACTTCCTTTACTTAGAATTTTAAATAGTTGCATTTTTAATATAATAACAGAAATGTTCTTTCAATTTTCAAGATTTTAAGGCTTTCAAATATAAGAAATTGCTTTAAAAAATTCTGGTAAACGTGAAAGCTTTGCAATATTCCATAATGCATTCATAAGACAGGGTTCCTAATTTTTTTCCTCCATAAAAATGTAAGGCCTTTTTACTTTTTTCAAGGCTATTCTTGTTTTTTGAACAATTTGAAATATAATGATTTGACGTGCTATTAATAATTAATTTAAAAAATTTATTATAAAAAAACTGAACTCGAAATATCCATCTAGATTACAATAACATAACATGTATGTGTGTGTGTGAGTGCGTGCACATGTGTATTGACTCTCAACAGATTGGACCAATTGATCTAGAGTTACCAGACTTGATACATATATACTTTGGAAGATGGGAATGTGTACCTCTTAGTGACTTTTTGATATTTTAATTAAAATTTTAATTAATTAAAAATTAATTCATTTTCACATCATCTTAAAATTTAGAAAAATATTTTTCAATGACACCAATTTTTTTAACATAATAACTCAGTTTCTATTTTTAAAAATATTTTAAGCATAATTTCCGAAAATTTATTTCACATAAAATAGAAACAGAATTTTACCTGCACAAGCACGTTGCATATGAATGAGAAAAATTAGTTCTGATCAACGTGTTGTCACGACGTTGACATAAGATCAAATTGAAAGTTTAAGTTAACTAATACCGCAAGTAAAATCCAAAATGCTCGTTTGCTACTTTTTCACTGTACCATTGCCACAAATATAGCAGAAACAATTCGGTGAATTAACACATTTTCTGGAAGCCATTCGTTTCTAATAGAACAAAAACTGGAAGTAAAAATATAATGGATAATAACTCACAGGTCAGAATAGATAATTTACGGATTCAGAGGAACATTCTGTATCGAAATAGTTTCTTGTTTCTTGTTTAATTCATCAAATTAGAATTTTAAATTCATAAATACATTTACCGAACTCATAAAAATAATACTCTTTTTGTCCGTAATACACTAAATTCGTAAAAAATAGATAGCGACTAGTGATGAAACTGTACGTAATGGAATTTTCAAATTATTTTTTCCAATAATCAGGACACATTTTTTGTCGCAGACCTTTTTTACAATAAGAATAATAATGTTTGGTAAAGACAATTAATGATTTAATAAAAGTTTTCGAGGAAAGCAGAGAGCAGAGTTCTCGTTTGGAGAACTTTCCTCTTCTTTCTTAATTTGCGTCCATCTGTATAGCAAATCATGCAGTTCCTGTGTCTTTTTTAAAGATGCTTTACAGTTTTCAATAACATCGGAGCTAGTATTGCCAGCAATGTTAGATAATCATTCAATTCTTCATTCAATAGTAATTGTTTGATTTCTCAAATGTATGGAAATCCTTCGGCGCCAAATGCTTCTGTAATTACAATTATTTATCTTATTTCATTTGAAAAAGCGTATGGATAAAAATTCTATTATAATGGATGTAATAAAGATAACTCAATCCACATGCTAAATCTACATTCAGCGAAAAATGGTTGCATTTTTAAATTTCAGGCTGAAATTAGGAGCATAAAATCTTCGAAAATTCTTTCAACTTCTTGCATTAAAAGAAAAAGATTTATATTTAATTTAAATTTTATTTCCTTTTTTTTAGCACTTCTTACACGTCTCTAAGTTCGACAGCTTTCTCTCCATGTCGTTTTAACTTCCGTTACTGATAGGTTCATTTAAAAAACATAGAAAGCGAAACATACATTAAAAATGAAATAAATGTATGTAGAAATGAATTAAAAATGTTATACGATGATAGATCTTCGCAAGCACTATGTTCTAATAAAACTTCTTAAAATGCACAAGGAATCATAGAATTTAAATTAAAACAGTTTCATGAAAACTTCGAATGAAGAAAAAACAAATTGTTGTCGAGTCGTTTTTTAAAATTTTAACTAAATTTAATTTTAATTTTTCAAATTTATTAATTAAATTAATAATTTAATTTTTAATTATTGTTTAATTAAATTAGAATTTCATTTTTTAATTAATTTAATTAAATTAATTAACTTAATTAATTTAAGTTCTTAAGTTATTAATTATTAAGTATTATTATTATTATTATAAATTATAAAGTATTATTATTATAAATTATTAAGTAATTAAGTTAATTAAATTAAAACTTAAAAATTGTTTAATTAAATTAAACAATTTTTAACATACTTCATGGAACTTTAATTAGTTTAAATGAAAAGAGTTATTGCCATAAACATCATATACTCCGCTGTTGCACGAACAGCATTTGTTTAATACTCAGCTATTTAGTTACATTAGTTGTCTAGCTAATAATTTCGTATCAATATTTCATAGCCAGAAAGTTATCAGTCAGTTACCAAAAAACATTTTATACAACGAAAAGAGAAGATAAAAATAAATGATTGCAAAATTTTCAGACAAGAAGAATTAGGCATTTTCAAAACATAGAAGGGACACTGAAATGCGCTGTGTGTCTGATGGTTTTACAATAATGTAATTTTATTGGAAATAATATCTGGACTTCCGTTTGAAAGAAAAATATAGGAGAACTATATTTATTTGTCTTTTATCACTAAAATAGGAGTGTAATCATCAGAAAATTTTCAATTTTTAATAAATACTTGTTTTCCCTACAACTTAAAAGCACGCAATAATGGAAAGTAAGGGGGGAAATGCACAAGTATAATTTGCTTCTCCGACTGTCAATGAGCCCGTTTTTGAAATTGTAACTCTTTCCATTGTCAGTCTTTTACCTGACGGCCATTAGACTTGATGAGCGTGACAGAATATTTCTGAACGAATCGGAAGAAATTGAGTGGAAGAACTTCAAAATAGATGTTTCAAATTAGATTTTTCGTCTTCTCCTCCACCCCCACCTCCCCAATTTTTTAAAACTTAATTTTTCTTTTTACATTTATTAAGTTAGCTAGGGTTTGTTGATTTTTTTTTAAATTCGGAGCATAATTTAGTTTTCTATTTTCTGAGCTTTGTAGCCTTTAAAAATGCGCTTTATTTAAAATAAAAAATCTTCATTTTATTTTAAAGTTATCATAAAGATGACTTGAGTAGCAGCTTTTCAGTCTAAAACTCTTTCCTGACATTATAAAATATAGTAGAATCCCGTCTAGTGTAGTTAATATGTCATGTTATATATGTGGTTAATATTTATGAATTCACGTTATTGAAAATCGCACTTTAACCCCTTGCACTTCTATGGCTCCTCTCAGGCACCATTCAAGACGGTGCATCATTTTGAGGTTTTATGTATTTAATTAAAATTTTGATTGTCAGTAATACCTGCAGGGTGGTAAAAAGATGTAAATTAATTGTCTTGGAAGAATTCCACTTAAAACAATTATACATATTTATTTTTCGAAACGATAAACAAGTCTTTATATTAAGTGCGAATCGAATTACTTTTCGGAGTAGAAATGAATGATTTCGATTTATTGTGTGCATTCTACAAGAAATATCTTTACATGAATCCCTTAATTAGAATGCTTTTAATATGCTAAGGTAGAATAAAAACTTTCAATTTAAATTTATACTACAATATTATATATATGTGTGTGTGTGTGTGTGTGTGTGTGTGTGTGTGTGTGTGTGTGTGT
>JAPMOR010084961.1:664523-766651 GCA_026543865.1 Argiope aurantia
TGTGTGTGTGTGTGTGTGTGTGTGTGTGTGTGTGTGTGTGTGTGTTGATTTTTCAATGGATGTAGTAGAACCATTGAATGAAAAATCCTTTACTTACTTTTTCGCTGGAAAGACCCGGGGGCACCCAGGAATAACCGGCAGAAAGAGTTTTCTCTTTCGAGATTGGGTGCCGACTAGGCTCTGGTGAAGGTTGGAACCCAATGCGGTCACATACATTAACGAATTCTTCATGACAGACATCGTGAGCTTCACGTGGACACTTGCAATTATTACAGATTGTTCTGAAAAGAAAAAGGCATTCTTTTATCTGGAGCTTTAGGAAAGTGCAATTTTAGTAGAAAACAAGCATTTTGATTTTCCATAAAAGAAATATATGCACTAATAGAGATCGTATTCATTGTTTTGAATAATTCACAGAACACTGTAAAGTTAAAGTGCTGCATTTCATTTTTTTCTCAGAATGCTTCTCAAATACTACCATTGGAAATGGAGATCATTTCTATTTATGCCAACAGAGACCAACCCTGAGCACTTATGCAAGATGTTTAAACAGAAAAACGCTGGCGGCTAATCAACTCATTTGGCTTTTTATAATTTTTATACTTAATATATATTTCAGATACAAAAGGAAAATACATGCGCTGATAGAGTTGGACATTTTTTAAAAATCTTTTCACAGACTACTGGGTATCCTTTATCAAAACATTTTTCTGGGGACAGAAATATTTAAAGTAATTTCTGACTTTTTTGTGATTATATTATTAAATTGATTCTCAAAAAAACCAGCGCTTTAAAATTTAAAAAATGCGAAAATTTTAAAATTCTTTTAACTCTTATAAAATGTTTAATTCTAAATGCTTTTTATTATTTCAAGTAATTCATATTTCTAACATTATTACTAATAAAAGTTAGTATGGAATTCATGATCTGACTCTTTGTTAAATTATAAAAAAATTTTGTAACCTCCACCCAAAAAATGTGAAAAATGTAAAAATATAAACGTTTAAATGTTTTAATAAAATAACTAAAACTCTCAGGCCTAAACTAGAGATAATTCTTATATACATATACATGAAAACATCAACAAAAAATTTTAAATCTCCATTTTGAACAGATAAATAAAGTTTTAGGGAATAGAAAACACACGCATCAACAAAAATAATAGCCTGAGAAAAATGTATTTAAAGTTTGTGAAATTATAAATCAGAAACTAACAATGCTCTTGGAACTTTAATTTTTAATATGTTGTTTCCGAATCTATAATCTGCATAAAAACACTAAAAAACACATCCAATCCCAATGTTTAATGTATATGTCTTCTTGTCAACCAACTTCCATCATATTGTTACAAACCTGTAATGCTGCTTCCCAGCATCATTAGTTCTATCACCGGAAAGATCGATTTACAATAATCTGTATTGGATGCTGCTCGGGTGCCGAGTCAGAGATCCCAGAGCTTGGCAACAAAATTGGCGACCATTTGGCGACTATGATTACAAAATAGATAATGCTGGAAACTTCGAGTATTTTAACGATCCATCCAATAGGAACTGAGATATGCCCAGAACCTTCTCGCGCTGCCTCCCAGGAACTATAAAAGGCCGGCATTCTAAAGAAGCAATGAACCAGATCGGAAGCGTGATCGGAGTCGTAGACAAGTAACGAGTCTTCGAGAGGATAGCGAAGCAACGGCGGAGTGCTTTGTGTGGAGCTCAAGCGAGTTCTGAACTGAGCTGTGTGCCGAGTCTTGTTGTCTATTGTGGAAGCAACATCAAGTTGCGTGTGGAGTAGCCAGTCGTGTAGTAGTGAGTCGGCAGTTTGGTGCAGCTAAAGTGAGAAGACAGTGAGGAATTTCAGCCAGCCGTCTGGAGAGACCGTAGAGTGAACTCCGAGGATCCCCTCTCCTGCTGAATTCTATCTGGCCGCTTTGTGTGTTGTGGTCGAATCTACTTGTGGGCTAGTGTGTGTTGTAGTGTGCTGCTGTGTGTTCGTCTCGGCTGTATATAATTGTCGTCTTTGTATTTGTCTCGTCTGTGTCCTCGTGTTCCTCGTGTAAATAAACATCGTCGATGTTTTTTACTGAGGCCTTCTGATTGTGTTTTCACACCATACACCCACTATAAGCGAACCCGGTGATCCGTAACAATCTGACATTTCTATACCAACAATATCATTATTGTTTCGTGAACCATATGCCTCTTTGACATTCTTACGGATATCATGAAAAATTTTATTTGCTTCAAATAGATGGCCATCTAAAATGTTTGCCTTCCAAAATTTAAAAGTTTTACTAGACATTATAGGCAAATTCATATGCATACAAAATTTCTTCAAGGCTGAATAGTCAAGTCCTAAACTTAATATTCCTTGCACTATTCTCAAGTTAACATCGAAAGATGCATTCGAATCTTTTAAGTTTGTTAACATCACTTGTCGCTGAATGCAGTTTGCTGTTATTCAAGTGTTTAGAAGAGGATGCTTCACTTTTTATTGGTCACAAGTAATGCACGCAACATTCAGTTTATATGCAAATTCATCCTTTGACCAAAACAAAGTTTTAAAGGTGCATTACAGCAAGAGCTGCACAGCAAATCTGTAAACAAACTGCTGAGGTTTACACTATCGACAATGATATAATTTGATGTTATGATATCTTCAGCTTTATTCAAAACATCACTATTTATTACACTTGTATTTTGAAGTCTCGCATTAATATCTTCAGGAAGTTGATTTTCAGAAATATTATCATCTTCATTAATCTGCCATCTCTTCAAGATATTATTATTATTATTTTGATAACTCGAGAAAGTTTCGGTCGTGGCATTTTCTCGACAGAAAAATGAATAAAAATAATAAAATGTTAACTTCAAAGATGTTAGATAAAAATACTCTGGGTAAAAACTAATATTAATCTTGAAAACGACAATTTTATGAATATTAGCTACGTGTAATTAAAAAAAACCCGAAAGAACGAATAACATAAACAACAGAAAAGATTTATGAAGAACATAAATAAGCAGGAAAGATTTGGTAGTGAAAGTTGAAGTTAATAAACGTTTCTTTCAAGGAATCGATTGAGTAAAAATATTATTACTAATTAATTAATTTTAGGAATGTAGAAATGCTTCAAACTGAAAACGAAACTAACCACGACCCGTCAGCTGTCAAATTTTAAAATTGATAACTATTAGAAAAATACAAATATCTTTAAAACTATTTGGATATAAGATCTATAATAGTCAAGTTTCCTAATTGTATGAGCCATTGGAAAATGAAAAAAAAAATCGATGTATTTTTCATATTTAGGGTACTGTGTAGCCTTAAGCTTTATTCCTTATACACTTAACCTTTAGCTTATAAGGAATTCTTAAAAAAGAAATAATGATAATTTATTATTTTTAATGGAAGGAGAGAAATTCGAAAATCTCTCAAAACTGGAAAGGAAAGGCGAATAATAATGATGTACCAGAGAATAATGAGCTTCACATGAAACAAAAATTGGTAAAATCGAGTCAGTCAATGAGGGCTGAGTGACTGATTCACTGGTTCTTATTGCTTTTAATATACAGGTAGCTTTTCACGATTCATTAGATTTTTTTGGCAAGGAAAAAGTCTTAGCTTGTTGAACGGCTGAATTGCTTGCCTGGTTTTATTCTCATTTATTCATTGTAGCTTTTTGGAAATAATGTCGTAAGGATTTCAACTCTCAATCGACGATAACTAGATTTCAGAAATAAGAAATTATACTTAACGAATACTAGATTAATGTTCATCACATGTTGGAATACGTTATGAATGAATGACTTAAAGATGTCAATATATTAGTTCATAAGTGTTGTTGTTTTCGATTGTAATAAATAAGCGCACTATATTGCGCCATCCAGTATTGCTGCAGTTTTGGTTTAGTTATTAGATTTTGTTTTGCAGTTTTCGACTATTTACGTTTCTATTTTAAATAGTTTTCTAAACAGCTGCCAGTATCAGTTTGTAGGCAGTTCCCAATGGCAACTATAGTAAAATGTCTGAAATATGAACGGATGTTTTGTCACTTCGTTCGTAACTGAAATGAAAGACAAATCATCCAGATGGAAGCGCAAATGATCTAGAATTGATTTTTTTTTCCTTTTTTTCTTCCTTAAAAAAATAAAATAATTTCCGTCATTGTACTCAGAAATGACTTTTCCAACAAAATGTTTAAAGCTTTTCCTTTTTTCGAATTTTACAAGAATAAAGTAGTCATCTGTGATCACTGGCATTAGTTCAGAAGATAGAAAAATCTCATTCGAAAAATCGTAATGATTGGCATGATTAAATTCTGCGTCTTCCCAAACAATTTGTCGAATGTGTTAATCTAGCTAAATTGTCATGAAAAGTATTGCAAAAAACGCACAAATGATTTTTGAGGAATTGGAAATCTTTAGTTAAATAACAATGAAAAACTCCATATCAGCCATAGATAAACGACTCAAAGTCAATTCTTAATTTTTGATAAACATTAACATTCCTTTAACAAAGTGTTTCTAGACTCTAAATTTACTTTGACTAGTAGTTAGTAACTCAAACAGTGCTGGGATGCCTTGACCTGGGTGATATTATTGCTGGGGGGGGAGACAGATCCCTTCAAAACAAAATATTTTATAACTTAAACTGCTTTTATTTCTTCCAGATATGGAAATCGGTAAATAGTAACATGTCATTGAAACCAAGCATATTTCAGTTATTACATTATGTTTTATTTTCGATTAAGCATTAACATAATGTTAACTGCAGAACATGAATACATTGAAAATGTTAAAAAAAATATTTTAAAAGTTTTTATTAATATCAAATTACGCTAACATTAAAAACAGCATAAAATCACGATGTGGATGAGTAAAGCTCGCTTCTGATAATTTGAATTTGCAGATGGAAGAGAACACTTACTAAGAGAACTTTGTTTTGAGTTAATGTCTCATTTTGACGTAAAACTAGAGCTATTTTAAGACGGACCACGTACTTTTGAACTGCGTTCAGATGACGAAGACAACATCTGATTGCTAAGACTGAATGAAACGGCGAGCACGCCGTGGATAAATTCTCTTCATACTAATAAAGATGAAAGTCTATCCATCTTCTGAACAATATCCTGAACAGACCATTGATTTTCCAAATTCGGTACATTTATATTTTAAATGCTTAAGTTGTCTCAAAGCCATTTTTTCCGCATTTAATTATTTAAAAATTAAGTCAAACATCAGTATTTTCGGTCACCTTTTCATCGATAATTCTCAAAAGAATAACTGCCTTTAAAAAGACTTTTTAAGTGCACACAATTATATTTCCAATTATTTTGGTTTCAATCCTGTATTATATTTAATCTCATTTTTGCTATTTTTTTTTCAATTATCTTGACCGGCCTTTTATCCACTCAAAGAAATTTTCTCCTGATTTTAAGAAAATAAAGGAATGAAACAAACAGATTATCGGACGATGGTGAGAGATTCAAGAAATTTCGCAGTTCACAGCCTAAGAAAAGCTTTTTTTTTTTTTTTTTCAGAATCTTTTAAAAGATTTTCTTAAGTAAAATATTTACTTCTTAGAAATATTCCAACACTTTTATGCATCTTAACCATATCTTGAATATACAACCTTGTTTTAAGCATTTTCAAATGCCGAAATTGTTCCTTAAATTAATGTATGTAGCTTTTATGAGATTTTATAAAATTTTAGTCCCGTTCAATTTCAAATTCTGCACCAATTTGCAACAAACTTAATTAGAATATCATAAATAGGAAGGAACAGATAAGGAAATATTAAATTTTAATAAATTTTTTGCCCATATAAATATTTTCTGATTGAAAAAAAAATTGCCTTTTAATAAATATTTTCTAATATTTTCAAGAGTTATAAGTATTATTGCACTTTTTCTTTCAAATAACACTTTATTATTTTTGTTTTTATACCATATTTTCTTGAAATTAAAATGCATTTCAATTTATTTCGCCAATGTTGCGTTTAATTAATAAGTACAAATCAATATTTGAGAAGTGGCAGTGGATAACTGCATTCGTTTACAATTCTGTCAACATTTCATTTACTTACGGACAAACTTTTAAAGTTTGAAATGATATAACTAAAGACGTTTTATCTTTACAATTTCATACAGAATTTTCTTTTTGGTTTTTGGAACTAATAGTTCCATTTATACATTCATGATTTCATGTATTTTCTTGGTTTTATAACAGACATTTGCCGAATTCTTTAATTTTATCTGTCATCTTCAAAATAAACAGTTTATATGCACAAGAAATTACTTCGTCGGACAGGCTTAGTTCTAAATTTTTAATATTAAGATGCAAAATAACAACTAACTTATATAACTTTCAAATTTTAAATTTTATTGACTTAAAGAATCATTATAACTAATACGTCAGGCGAAACAGCTAATAGTAAGGCTATAATACATATAATTATGTGTAATTCGGTGAATTAATCTCATATTTTTCTACAGAGAATTCTTTGGTAATATGAAGCAGCGAATATCAACCACAAACAGGAAAATTTAACTCATGCTCGTCTTTAAACTTATCGAAATAGACTCACTTAATATCGCACATTTCTTACATCACGCAAGCCAAAGACAGTCTACAATATAGAAAATATCATGTATTTTTACTATTAAAAAATAGGTTTAAATGTCTGTAATTTGATTTTTTTCAACCCGTTTCGGACAATGTTTGCCATTCATGACTTTTATTAATTTGAAATATTAAAATTTTGATAGTCGGGATAAGGCAAAAATCGCGAAAACAAAAAAAAAATTAAAGTAATATTGCATTTTTTATTATTTATTTTCATTACAAAAAATATTAAACAGTGCATGAGCGGCGTTTCCTTGCGGTATTGATTTCCACACACTTTTATTTTTATTTCCTGCTTGTAAAGACGAATTCTTTATTCTAGTTTTCACTTATAAATTTACTCTAGAATTTAACTTAAATTCTGAAAATTTACTACTATGTATACTAAAAGACAATATAGGGTTCTAATATCTTCATAACTTTATAATTAGTTCATAAATATAAAATATTTTTAATATTTTTAATTCCATTTTAAATCTGGAGAAATATTTTAGAAAAAAAATGATTTTGCGATACTATAATGTGCATAATAATAAATTATGAAATATATTAAAGATTCAACTGTAGAAAATCATAAGATTTTTTTAAATGCACATTTTAAAGCATACTAAAAAGTAGAAACTATTTTTTTCATCAAAAATATGGATATCTGAAAAAAATTATAGCAGCGTGAGGCGTTGAAAATTAAACTGTAAAGAAATGAAACTCAATGAATATTCTTTCATTAAAGTTTTGTACTTTTGTTTAGAAACCATATTTTTAATTTAAAAAGTATTTGCTACATTTTAGTGAACTAAAAAATGAGTGACATATTTTTTTTTAATATTTTAAGTAATTAATTTGAAAACATTTTTAATCGGAGGAAATATTTAATGGAATATTATTCAATACATATCTTGAAACTTAGAGTAAAATAAAACATATCTACAACTTATATAATCTTTCTAAATTCATAATTAACAGAAGAAATTATGATTCTCATAGCAGATCGTTCGAAATATCCAGTAATATGCACTCTAAAACGAACACGTTAGGAAAATATTATAGCACCAAGACTTTTCAAACATTCGTCTGCATTTTAATTCAATTACTGAATTAATTAAAAATCCTCCCATAATCATGCTTATTTCATCCATCAATACAATAAACTATTCTGTACAACATCCGAGCTTTTAAATGAATGATGAAAAAAAATCAAAAACAGAAATCTTGTAACAGTTTTTAGCAAATAATAGTGAAAGAAAGGCTTCTAAAATAGAACTCACAGTGATGTTTCAGTCAAGAATCAGGCAAGTCCTTCAAAGTGGAAGATTATTAACGCAGTGAATATAGCAGACTTAAATATCAACTACTATGCACAGTAAGGCTAATAAGAAATCTGAAACAGGAGCTCCAACTCAATAATAAGGACACGACTGTATTTGAACAACGATTTCACATGTTCTTAATCCAAGTGAAGGCGAGAAATGATGGTGCAAATCAAACACTGCCGTGTTCTTAAAAAGCGGGACTTAGGACGTTATCTGATCTCGATACAGATTGAGGTGAAACCACGCTCATATACAGACCACCTGTATTCACAGAATAGGAGCAGCTGTATTTAAACGTTTCAAACGTCTGAGATTTAATCGAAAAATCTATGCAAAAATAAAAATATTATTATTTTTAATATTTTAAGGTTTGAACATCTGAGCAAAGAATTACATCTATAGGAATAAATATCTGAGAATGAATGTTTTTTTAATTAAATAAGAAAGAAAATAAAATCTTCGGCCTACAATCTTTCACTTGACAGTGAGTTGTAAGTAGTGATATTTCCATTAGAAATCTAAATTTTAGTTAAGAAATATTTTTTTTTCCTCCAGATAAAAAAAAAGAGAGAGAGAAGGAAAACTGAAAGATGCTCTCAGAATCCCCCCACCCCTCTCCTTTCCTGCCTTCGCAATAATTCTGTTAAAACCATCAAACGTTACCAGGTTTATCCTCAGAATGAACATATTTTGAATAAGATGAAAATGTTTCAAATTTTTTATAAGCTGTAACTTTCAGGTCGCTGATACGGACCAAAAGAAATTCTATCAGGTTCATATTAACGTTGATTAATTTTCATAAACAAGTTTCAAGAAAAATAATCAATCCATTCGAAAAATGACAGATGACAATGGAAGAAAATACCAAGTCCTCTCTCCTATTTGCTAATTTAAAGAAAAAAAATCGAGTTAATCAACAGAAAATAAATTGAAATGTTTCTTCATTTGTGAATTATAGATAACGTTTATGAAAATTTGTAATAGTTTTTAACGATACTGAAATAACAATTTAAGATTTAAAGAATCACTTATCCATTTCAAAAGATATATTCATCTACCTAATAGTTAACCCTACTTAGCAGTAAATTTGATTAAAAATTTATTGCCTGATCCAATAATATAATTTTTAGCAATGAATTAGAAATTAAAAACCTAAAAGTAGAAAACAATTTTTACCTTTTCTAGAACACTACAGAATGAAGTAATT
Source organism: Argiope aurantia (assembly GCA_026543865.1). Classification (NCBI taxonomy): domain Eukaryota; kingdom Metazoa; phylum Arthropoda; class Arachnida; order Araneae; family Araneidae; genus Argiope; species Argiope aurantia. The sequence continues at coordinate 673,661 of JAPMOR010084961.1, forward strand.
TGTATTAAATTTATCAATTTAAGATGGGCACTGTTTTGCTTCCTCTTTACTTCATTTAGAGACAGAATTGAGAATTTCGGACAGAAACAATGCTTGTTCTCTAATATTTCGATCAGAAGAGTAAAATTTTGATCAGTTCTTCCCATTATTTTCTTGTATACTAACACAACAGGAACGCATTCTTCTGAGCGTAGTGAAGAAAACCTGTTATGACTTTGAACATCTTCCTTCAGCCTGATTGGGTCCAAAATTTGACGGATCAATTGTTATTCCAATTCTATTTTATAGCATTTTTGTCATCTCATTCATACACAAAATATACGGATCAATAATTGCTCCACTTATTGACAAATCGGTCAAAAATTTGATTTACATCTATAATTCAGGTGACAAAATCATGTATTGAATTTCAGTCCTCAAGTTGTTTGCTTTATCGCGTTCACACAGAAGGATTTCGTAAAGTCTAATGGAAATTTACAATTTTCGAGTTACTGCGTCATATTTGTCTAGTTCGTTGCATTTTTCAGCTATCGCGCTCATGGATAGACATTACAAAAATGATTTCTTCGATTCCGAGATGCGGCGATTCATTAACATCTCGAAGTTTGTCTATTTAGAAAAGAGCTTAAAAAGAGCACTCAAAACCAGGTGATATTCTCAAAATGAGGAAGTCCATTCCCAGAAATATTTGAGAAGAATTTTCTAGACTTTCAAGCGTTTATCAAGGAAGTACTTAGAGCGAACTTTATTTTTAGACAATTGCAACTATACAGTAAAGAACAGATTAAAATCCGCCACATAGAAGTGGGGTTCTTACGCTTCCAAGAGCAGATTTCAGTAAATTTCTTTTAAATTACCGCGATTAAAGCAACTTAAAAGTAAATTTTCATTCCTAATATTGCCTTTTGATTTTGTTTATTTGTTTGATTTATCGGTAGAAAATGGTTGATTTAAAAAAAAACTGTTATAGAGATATACATTACAAAATTTAGAAAAATAGTACGAAAAGTTATTATTTTCTACTTCCTTGAATTCCCTAGAAAATAAAACAAGTTTGGTTAAGTTTTATTTATCCTGAGAAATTTATTTAGTTTAGTTATCCTGAGAAAATAAAAAAAAAAGGAAAAAATGTTTCAAAACGATGAAAAACGTAGTTCAAAATCTGGCTAGTGAATTATTATGTCAATTAGAACCTGTTTAGGAATATGCAACTTCTTTCAAAGTGGTTCTTATCGATATTCAAACATCTTAGTTAGAAATATTCATATTATCATTAGATAAAAATCGCAGGATTTCATGTCACATAAATAAAATGAGACGGTCATGCATCATTTGATAACTCGAACATGGAAACATTTAAGTTACGATAAAATCAATTTTTGACCTTTTTTAACTAAAAACAAACTGATCGTCAATTTTATGCTAACTTTTTATCTGCTAAGGTAATACTTGCTTGCTTTATTTGATTTTTAAGCTTTGTGTTTTTTAATGAACAATAATGATCGAGTTTTGATCTCCTGCAGGAGGATATCATAATATTTTACAAAATATCATCTCTTCTCTTTCATTAAGATTCTCTCAAGGGGATGAAAATGGTTGGGAGTTGAAATTTCGCTATAACTTTCTTAATATTAAAGATAGAAAAATAAATCCAGTTAGCCAAATAAGCGCCTCATTAAGACGAACAAATTTAGCACTTTAAGTTTTCCTATTATAACAATATCTTAGAATTTAAGGGCTGAAAAGTGATTTTCACGCCCGAATTTTGACTGTTTCTAACATCAACAATTTATGTTGCCAGATAGTTACTCAGATGTAAAAGAGTGTCGTGTTAATTGTCATCATATTTAACTTCTAGGATTTAATAAAATATTGCTTATAATTAACTTTCTTCTATAAAATTATCAATGTATCTTTATACAACTGCGCCCTATATTAAGGACTTTGCTAAATTAAATTTATACTACAATAATTGTATAATTGTTAGAAAAAAGTGGATCCTGAGTTATGATAATAAAACTCAAAATAATTAACATATTCAATCAATAATAGCTAACACAACGCGAATCAGTACACCACCACTGAAATACGTCAGTTTCTTCTACATTATATATAATTTAAAAAAACGGCAAAATAAACCATTAAAAACAATAACGTTTCTAAACCATTATAGGTGAGAAATGCGATCTTAAATTTCCAGGAATTTCCATTATTTTCCTTTGATTTTACGACGCAGAATGTCATTTTTTATATATATATTTTTAAATTTTTGGAAAAAAATGGATTGAAAACTTGTAAAGTAACTTTTCATAAATAATAGTTAATACAAATAGTAATAAGACATCTTAAATAATTATTATCAATATAATAATTATTATTAATGTTAACGAAAAAAATTTTAGATGCCAGTAAATGTTAACGGTTTTAATGTATTTCGAAACAAATGTTTCTTTTGAAGAAATGGATCTATATTTTGAAAAAAAAAATGCATGTCTCAACGTTTTAGTGATTTTGTAGTCATTAACATATGCTGTTGATTTAATTTATATTTTTATATTTTTTGTTTGTTTTATTTATTTAATTATTATTTTTCCTCAGTTGTCCAAAAATATTGGTTGTGTTTATTTTCCATTAAATCTCTTATGTATTATATCTGATATTTCTCATGATTCCTTCAAGAAAAATATTTTCAGCTCCAAACTGTAACAAACATTAATACTAAGTTATTTTAATAGGCTTACTTCTTTTCAATTTATTGAGTAGATAAACCATCAAAATGGAGTCAGGTTCCATGATGTCATAGTGCTATTAAAAACGTAACTGCCCGCTTCATCGATTTTCCAACTTTCGTAGTGCGGTAATTTCTCTTTCGTATTCTTAATTAAAACTACATAGTAAAAACCAAATCCTTCTATCTTAATTTTCAACAATGGAAGAAAATCACGCAATTAAATACTTGTGAAAACAATAAAAAGTATTCTAATTTTATTGCAACAATAAAATCTATTAGTTGAAAATTGAGCAAAAATTACTTTTAAAAATTAATAAAATTCAGGAAAAATTTGAACAACAAATCGAAATATTAAAAAGGTATTTTTTAAATTTTAAAATGGTATAAAAATCAGTTTTATGCAGTAATATTTTCGAAAATTAACACGGAACTTATTATTGAAATTTAATTTTCAAACACAACAGCCAAAACAATGTGATCATCGAAATTAGTACCACAAAATGACCCTAAAATTACTAGGAAAATCAGTACAGGGCAGTGTTATTACTATTATAAATATGATTTCTTACTACTTATATTAATAATTAAAACTGTCACGAAGAAAATAGAATAAATAAATAATTTAGTTTATTTTAAGAAGTAAAGAAAAACATTCACATTCTAGCTTCGATGATAAATAAAAATACATTCAAAAGAACTAACAAAATAACTTGAATTTACATATCAAGAACAACTTGTAAAAATTTCTAAAACTGATAATTTTCTCATAATGTTGCCTAGAAATCTTTCTGATCTTGATCTCAATTTAATTCATTTTCTTTAAGCTTTTCCACTTGGGTAAGCGTGCACTGATTCCCTTTTAAAATCAGGAAAATAAGTTTCAGTTCTTTTCAATGGGCCAAAATGGATGGCATTGCTAATCATTATTAATAATTCTGAGAAAGCGTAGTTGTAATTTTTTAAAAATTTTAATCCCTAAATTTTTTTTTCGTTCAATAAAATGGAAAAAATATCATTTACAGACTCAATAGTCAATGACACCCTACATACAAGATACCCAATTGACAATTATTCAAAATATATCTTAGTCAAAATGTATCTTTGTCTTATTTGTCTTTTCTTTGTCTTTCAAAGTTTTTCACATAATTTGTAAAAAGAAAAAACGTTCAAACATCTCTAGTAATACATATGCATTTATGAAGAAATTGATGCATTGTGCAAATTTTCTCCCAAAGTTTTTGAATAAATGGACAACACTCAATTAGGACTGAAAAATTCCATTATCACTCAAAGTATCAGGATAAGCATCCGTCAGCATAATTATGCATTTCAAAATACACAAACGGAATGATCTTAGTAAAATAAAGTTTGAGGTAATCATGAAATAAATGCTTTGTGTGTACAGGTGTGAAATGAAAACGGGTACAGCCATATATTTAATTGATGTATTGTCATATGGTAAATTTTTATTCTTCCCTGCAGGTGTAAAAGATGGGCTTCATTAATATACCTTTAACATCTTACTTCACATACAGCATGAAAATAAATTAAGTAAAAAATAGTTTGGGAAAACATTTTGATCATTGCAAAAAAGTAGAATTTTTAAGATTTTATTTTAATTACATCTAGAAATTATTTTTTGCTGAAATTCACTCTTGTTTCTAAATTTAATTATATTAATCTATTTATTCATGATTAAATTCTGAAAATATTAAAACTGTGAGTGCGAGAAAACCCAAGCACATGAGAAAAAAAGGTGAAAAATTCTATCTTTACAAACATGGAACAGAGTGTTTAACACGATTAAAACATAATTAGCAATCTCCAACTTGAGACCCAATATAGTTTAAGATAATCTTGGTGCTGACATTTATAACAGGCGCCGATAATGATTTTAGACCTTGATCTAACAAATTAATTAAGTATTCAATAAGGGCTTATTTCCACGTGGTGCCATCATTTAAACGAAAAAAAAATTACTTCAAATAAAATGCGCTTTATTTTTTATTTTTAGTTCACTTTACATATTTCATGTTTGTAAAGATGCAGTAAACTGGAGTTTTAAAAATTTAGTATGCTGGTGTGTCCTCAATAACAAAACACTATTTTGATATTTTCAGAACTTAATCGGCAGTTAACTACTTGATTTAATTTAATATTGGTTCCATATCAGTTGCATTTCCTGTTAGTGAATATGAGAAAAATGGGTTTCTGTATTTCATTACATTATTAAAGATAAATTATAAATTAAAGATAAAAAGTTAGAAAGTATTTAAAATAAAAAATTTCTACATTTTCGTACGCTCATAAAAGTGTACTTTTAAAATTATTTTTATTAAATTAATTAATGTTTGCTTTGAATAGTACATAAGAAAACAAGAATATTTTTGGGATTAAACTATAATTTCGTGTATTGAATAAATTTAAATGCCATCATTGTTGTCTCCATATGCATTTAATATAAAGCAGCTGCATAATTATTTAATTTCAAACATAAATAACAAGAATCCATTATCAAACAATTTTTAGAGAACATGTACTGTCACAAGAAAGTATATAATAAAAATAAAAAAGGTAAATCAAAGAACCAGTTTGAAAATTTAAACAGACAATTTAAAGAATACGCTAAAAAAATTGCAAAAACAGGAAAGAAAGGAAAAAGGAAAAAGAAATTTCCTCTAGAGATCGCCTTACATCGAAATGCAAACAGCTATAAATTCCAATAAAAGCATCTTTTATTTGTAACAGATTGTTTGACGATACTGTTCAATGTGGTCACCTCGTTAAGGCGATTAACAGTGAGTTCAGCAGCTGATCCATCACGCATTCTTCAGATCAATCAAAATTGTCACGATAAACCACATTCTTTAACAGGCCCCATAATAAAAATACACAATTGTGAGAAGGAATAGGTTAAGGAATAGGAACTGAACGGCAAATCACCCTGTCATCAGTAAAATGTTGCCGCAATAGAGCGCATTATGTAGAGGGGCACTATCCTGCATAAAAGTAGTAGACGCTGTCGCTGCTAAAGTTGAGATGAAAAGAAGCGGTTGAGCATGCCACGATATTTGAGGGTTGTTATAAAACATATCACAGGGCCATTACTGTCATTTTCTTCGAAGAATAGTGATCCAAGGATAAAGTGAGAAGGGAACCAGCACTAAACGGTAACTTTAGGCGAGTGTAGGGAAATTATATGGAAGGCAAGTGGATTATCGATGGCATGAATTCAACAATTCTGGTGTGCATCGTTTATTTAAGATAAAAATGACTCCTCACTTCAGAGAATGTTTCATGGCCAGGAGTCAGCGAGTTCCGCTTGGTCAAGAAAAGTCAGTGCAAAATGTAAGCGACGCTAAATGCCGGTAAATAAGCACTTGCTGATCTTATAAAGGAAAAAGTACGCTATTTACGTTATTTTTCTCAGTATCTTTCATATAGTTCCATGCGATGCGTGTGATTGCCGTGACGCTGCACGTATACTTATGAAGTCATGATCATCCGTCAGTAACTACATATGCTCAACAAAGGCATTTGCTACCACTGAAATGTATTCTGCACAGATAGGCTATCGCACTCTGCCATGTTAAACACATAACAACCCACTTTTATCGAACCGAGATATGTCTCTCTCACTTTACGAAAACATTGAGCACCGGTGTAACTTGTTTCATTTCGAAATTCAAAAAGAGCTGCTGCAGCACTTTCCTGGTTTTCGTAAACCAGTTTCACGATTAATAAACTGTCATCGACGAATGCAACTCATTCTATCTTCTCCTTTACTCACGTTAAACCATCTGCCTATGCAAATCAGTTTTTTTTCTTCTTTAATAGTATTTATTTTTCTTTATTGTTCATGACGCTTCAAAATACAAAAATAGTATTTTTAATTGTTATAACGCTTGCATGTATTTTCAAACATTTTGGTTGCAATGCGTTCTCTAGTGGAAATTATTTCTTCTTCTTTCGCCTGAACCTTTCAGCGCATCAATTTTCGAATCAATTCGCTTTTTAATTATAGCACTGAAAAAAGCCAAGTTTAATTAATATTGGACAGTGAAGATTCAAATACGACGATTTTAGAGGACCGACCGGAAATTGATGAAGAATGAAAAGATTTTGGACCACTCTGTTTTCCAGAATACTAATTATGATGTCCTATCTTTTTCACGGATTTATTTTCTGTGCGTATATATATATTTCTAAAAATAGCATATATAATAGGGAAGATATCACAAGTTGACTATTCCAACCCTGAAACACACGGAAAAATCTAAATGTCTGGACCTCCATGCCAGCATTAACGGAAACTGAAGTTGAGTCCTAAGGGACGTCACCGGCCACAGCACAACTCCTCCCGTGGGACACCCCGTCATCGATAAGGGATAGTCGACCCTACACCATTTCTGTAGCCACCCGGGGGGGGCGAGAACCTACCACTATACCGGTTTAGTTTAGTTATATTAACGTCCCGTTTGAAGCAACATTAGGGCTATTTTGGGACGGACCTCGTAATTTTGAACCGCGGTCAGATGACGAGGACGGCATCTGAGCTGGCACCCCCCTCTCCGCACCACACCACACCAGCGGGAGGACGTTTGGTCAGGACGGATTTAACGTGCCACAGACCCCCTTACAGGACGGTTCTTCGGTGGAATCGGGTCTCGAACCTGAAACCCTCCGGTTCCGAAGCCGAGACCTTACCACCAGGCCACCGCGGCCCCCATCACTATACCGGAAACTCATCCTGATAACTGAGATGCCCTCCGTTGTGATAACAGGGAGAATATAAAATATTTATTAAAAATGTCTACACTTTTCTGCATGTATAGTACTTGCAACATGCAAAGTTTCCAAGCAAATAATACATAATTTACCAAATATGAGACAAAATTCGGTCAATACCTCATATGAAAATTGCAAGTAAATACTTGCAATATGCCTGAAAATATGAGCATTCGTAGCGTTTTCAATGCGCATGTGCAGCAACTGCTCCATTAACAATTCGGCCCTCATAACAAAATCTTTGCTGTAAGACACGACTTCACACATATTCTAGATACGCTGAAAATTCAAGGAGAGTTCATCCAACGTCTTTAAATCCATTTCAGAAGAAAATATGTAAACCTAAAAGTGTACAGATTCTTTTGAATACATAATGTGTGTTTACTAGTCAGTTACCTAATTCAATTGTTAATATAAAAATAAATATATCTATACTTTTGATGAGCGATTAATGCGTTGATCATTGTGTAAGCTTTCGTTTTACATTATATTTCTAATTTTACTATTGATTTAAGATTTTTTTTTTGTGTGTGTGTGTGCTTGCGTGCGGAGTGCGCATAATAATTTCTAATTAATCGACGCTCTAAAAAGAATTTTTTTAACACTCGAATTCCAACTTCATCATAACTTTAACTTCTGAGTTGTGCGGGCTTTTATTTTTAAATTCAGAATACTTTTTAACGCTCTTTCATTCTTTTCTTGCGTTCTGCTTTTCTATTCATTTCGCTGTACTGCGCTTTAACGAAGACGTCATGAAAAAAGATAAAAAATTATGACTCTTTCCTTGAAATGATGAAGAATAAAAAAGAACTGAATGCCTGTTTATTCAAATCATGTTATATTTAAGTACTGGCATCTCTTAATTTAATTTAAATCCAAATTAATTCTCTATTTTTATCTTAAATTAAAAAGTTGCTTTATTCAAAAAATTTCTCTTATTTTCTGATCCAAATACCATTTTCCATTTAATTATTTCTATCACGCGCTCTAAAAAATTGTTTACGCTTTAGTTCGCATGATACAAGTGAAGGAATAAAAATCCCTAACCTCCATAGCATAACTTCCAAAGATACCTAAGATTCCGTTTCCTAAATCGACAAGTGTCAGAGAAATCCTTAAAAGAATTCTTCTATCTATAAAATTTTCAGATTTATGCTTATTTTTAAATTTGGAGTGATCTGTTACTGAGTTAGATGGAAATATTCATTTTAGAAATATATATTGAATACAGAAAATATATTGAATGCAGAAAAACTGCCGTAAACAAATAGAAGACATACAAAGTAGTGCTTAGTTTAGGCATCAGCACTTGAAAGAAATTTGCAACTTACACACACTATTGTTCACTTGAACTGGTTGGAACTTCGTCTTAATCTCAGAGAAACAATACAATGCCAAATTCTCAATTATGTGCGTGATTTTAAGCTTTCCTAAAAAATGACGTGTTAAAGGAATGAGGATTATTTGAAATTCTGATGATATTGCTTTAATCGCATTGACTATTGTTAAAAGATTACTGCAAAGGTATCAAAAACGTTTTATTTGAACAGGTTTTGTAATCACTTCAATAAATATTTCATTTAAACATTTTTTTTAATTTAATATGAGGTAATAAATGCATTATTGTTTTGATCTCACTGTTTTAATAATGTATTGTGATATATGTATTATCCACGAAATATTCTATGAAAAACTCGTTCAATAATCATTGAGATGTATAAAAGAAACATCTACGTCGGTAAATTTATTTCTGTGGAAATTTTACAGATAGAAGCTTGAAATTTTGCATGAGCATAGATGAATTAAGGAAAAAATCTAATTAAGTAACATTATTACACTGTGGGGGCTGTAAAAAAATTAATTTTTAATATTTTTAATGATTAACCTTCACACATTTTAATATTTATATAATCACCTACCTTATTTGATGCAATTTTGTAATTAAAAGTGTACGTCTAAATGTAATATATAAGAAAATAAAAGAAAGTGGAAAAAAGTACCCCACACATCTCGAGTTTGTCAACATAAAGAAATTATTATTTTTCATTAATGGCTGAATTAATCTTAAGGTGTAGGGATGAAAGAAAATCCAAGTATCAGGTTTAGTGCTTAATTCTTTTTATTATTTGAAAAAGATCCCTTAAAATTAGCACACATGCCGCTTCTAGTTTTCAACTTTTCCCATTAGAAATGATATTTTCAGAACAGATGGATAGAGCAGGGAAGGAAATAGCGAGTAAGTAAATATATTCGATAAAAGTAGATTTCGATTTCGAATTTGATTGTTTCAGTTCTGTCTTAAATCAAAAAGATGAAGAACTCTTGGTATCGAATAAGGTAAAAATGAAATCCTTAAGGAATTTGTTATCTATTAGCCACCACCACTTAGTCCGAAAAGTAAGTATGCACAATAGAAGTAGACTCTTTGATTTTTCAAGAATACCTTATAGCGCATAAAAATAATGATTTATTTTAATAACAATAAAATCAAACTTTATTTCAAAATAAAAAAGTACTATAAAAATACAAAAATTTAATATTAAGAACGAGTTTAAATAAAAAAAAAAGCATGCATCTTTCATCACAAAAATAAATATTCAGAAACTAGAAATAAAAGACCTCTGGTCTTACATTTAGCTTTTATTAATGACAACATTAATTTAATTAAAATTTGGGTGCCAGAAGAGGGGGGTAGTAAAATGTCGGTCTGTATGGGAATCAATTTCAGTCTAGATGCTTAGCTTTCTAATTTCCCAATTTAGATAATCCTACAAATGGTCAGTAGGGGAAATATCTAGAGGCTGAGGCAATGTTTATGTACTTGGAATCATTATTTTGTTGAAAAATGCATGATATCACAAGTCCTATATGGAGACCCTTTTGCTAACATGTCATTTCAAAATATCAACTATATTTACTGTTGCATCGATTATAAAAAAAATTGCCTTCCCCAGAAACTGATATGCATCCAAAAACCATAATCGTGGTAACGGGGTGACTGGCTGTAATTAAAAAAAAAAAAAAAACATAATCGAACCATCCACCTGCTTCACAGTTCTCATATTCCGTGATTAACGCTTTGTTTTACATCCAAACGTTTTAAGGTTCTTCTTGAATTGGCAATGAAAAACCTTTCAGGCAAATTTCATTGAAGCATTGTGATTGTCCATGACTGACCTCAAGATTATGGAGAACCTCCACATTTTAGTGCTTCTGGACTCCACCCCTCTCTAAAATTCAACTGAGAATAGATCAGTTTCACCGAGTGTATACGAACATGATAAAAGTATGAGATCTTAACATCAAAACTGTGAATTTGAATCAAATTTTGGATGAAATTCATCAAATGGAATACTGATTATCAGACTATCCGAGCGTCTGTCCGTATTTGTGTGTCATGCAAATATTAAGGGAAACGTTTTTGATTTTTCCGCTTGAAATAAAACCAGGTCATCATTTTAAGTAATTTTTATTCATGCCAGTAAACAATAACTTTATCTCTACAAATGAATTTATTTCAACAGACAGCTTTCAATTATTTTTTTAAATTTCTGTTGCAATAGCATAAATTCTTAGAAACGAAAAAAAGAAAATTATGAAAATTTTTTAAAAATTTCTTAAATTTTTAATTAAAAATTAGCAATTCCTTAATTGTAATTTTTATATTGGCAATAATCTTCATCAAATCAAAAATTTTATAATTGCTAATATTAGGCTGTTCGCCACAAAAAGGAGCTTAATTTAAGCTATGAAGAAATCATAATTACCTAATTTGGAATTTTTTAGCTACAACACAGTCACGGTAGTTTAACTCAAACTGCCAATACATAATAACAGCTCCAAAATTGTAAAAATAAGTTCACGATATTAAAACAAAAGTAACTATGTTTATCACCTATAATATAAATTTTAATTTCTTATATATAGATAAGAATATTTTTGCAAAATGTAAATGTACTTCTTGTGAATTAAAAATGAGATAAAATATTTTTACCATTTTTAATTTTCCAATTCTGGCAAAGAAAGTTTTCAAGCAAAATCTTCGATTGAAGATTACTAAATTACTTCGATCATGTGACATTGGATTAAGAAGAGTAAAAAGTAATAATATTAACAATAAAATTTTAAAAAAAACATACGAAACTGTGAATGTTTTTTTCTCCCCGGAAATGATGATGTCTACAATGTATCTTTAAAACAACTTCAGCCTTTAGTTACAGCTCATTTCCTATGTACCCATGACCGCGCAACGCACCAGTGAGCGTTCTAGACAAGACAAAACAAAACATTGGGCTTCTTTCTTGGTAAATTTGGTATTCGATGCCATATAAAATAGATAACTTTATATTTTCTGGTAAGAGTCTGTCCGATATCGTAAAGGATTAACATTTTATAATGAATATTATTCAATCCATTCTTTTTTATTTTATAATAAATAATTTTAATACATCGAGGATTATACAACTGTGATCAAAACGTATACAGAATGTTTCATTTAAAATACGTCTACAGAAAATATTGTCTGCAAAAGTTTATTAAACATTTTTACAGCTACTATAAACATTAACAACAGTCAGAAATTGATTTCATTTTATTGTTTGAAAATAAGTTTGTTTTTAATGAGATAATAAATTTCACTCTGTTGATTTTCTGAAATGGCAAATGCCTTTGAGCAAAGAACAAGCATTAAATTTTGTTTCGCAATGAAATTTCTTTAAAAAAAAACATTTGAAATGTATCAAAAAATTTATGACTGTTTATTGAAAACAGAAGTATTTAATAAGTAAAAAAAGATTTAAGATAGTAGAGAATCCATTGTAGTTCATCCACTATCTGGTAGATTAATGATCAAGATGTAAATTAAGTCAAAGAATTAATGCTTGGTGATTGCATTTTCTAGTAAATTACATTGTTGATAAATTTCAATGTGTTTTGGTTCTTGTCAAGCAATTCTAAAAGATGATTTAGGATTGCGACGCATCGCTTCTCGATTTGTTCCAAGAATTTTGAATTTGTTCCAAAAACAATAACGTGCCTAAATGGCCTGAGTGTTAATTCAACATGGCGATTCCTTTCCAAAGCCGATTATTACCGATGATGTAATTTGGATATTTGTTACAGAAACAAGTCAACAATCAAGTGAATGGTACTTGAAAGGTGAAACAAGAACGAAAAGACTAATTTGAAGTTGTTGAAAAATCAAGAAAATGTCGATTGTTATCTGTGATTATCATTGTTTTGTACATTAAGAAGGCCAAGCTTCTGCCCAGACAGTCTATAATTATTTGAACTTTTTGCGCCGTTTCTATGATGCAGTTCATGTAAAAAGTCTGAAATGTGACGAGGAACCTCATGAGTTTTGGGCCATGTTAATGTATTAATGCGCAGTGCAATTATTATTCGTGAGTTTAACCACATATTCAACAAATAAGGCTCCCCAAACTCTGTGGCATATGGCTCTCTGATATGGCATCTTATCACTCTTTCTTATTTCTATGGTTGAAACTGTTTCTTTGCAGTCAGACACCATTCTGAGTTGTTAATTCGATAAAGAAAATTCTTTACGAACTCTGAAGGTAGGTAAAGTGACTCTCTAGCATTAGGGATTTGCTGCTAAAAATCCCAAATTTTCCAATTCTGAAGGAGTTTCACAAAAAATGACTTTTTGGTTTTTTATGATTGGAAAATGTTGACAAAAAGGTATTGTAGTCGGAGATTACTTTGAAAGGGAGCAATAAATTGTTAGTTAAAAACCTTTTTATTTTATGACATCATTTCGAGTACATTTTAATCATAGTAGAATAAATACCTGATAGTGGAATGATATAGTTGATGATCTTCAAAACTTTTCCGCATTTCATATCTCTTAATATAATGTAAAAGAAATACTGACACTAATTGAGTTCATTTACATTAGATATAGACATTCCTAAAAGTAACTGAATATCCCGGAGAGAACTTGCAATTCATGATTATTTCTGATGGGATGTACTGACAATATTTCTAAATAACGAATAGTAAGTTTATTTATGTTGATTCGTTTGACAAAATAAATAGATTTTTTTCATAAAATGCATCGAATTATGAATTAATACTAAGAGAAAACAGAAAGAGATATAACTATGTAGCTACAGTTACAATCATGTTCTTATTTCATCTCGTTAATACATTTAATTCAACATTTGATTTATTCTCCCAATACATTAGTCTGACTTTTTTTAAAGAAATTTTAGATAAAGCTGGGTCTCATTAGACCAAATACAGGAATTTTAGAGAAAATTTTTAAATTTGCTTATGAGTATCTTCAATAATAAAAATATTGAAGATACTCATATTTTTATTATTATTTAATATTAAGGTTATTATTTTACTTAAAAAAGGAAACACATTTTACTGTGTAGATTTTGAGAGAATCAAAACAAAAACGTGTGAAGTGAGGGTAGAAATATTTTAAATAACCTTAGCTTTAAACCGGTTGATCTGACCCCTCCCCCGAGGCACAAGAAAAAAATCTGAATGACAGGACCGCCACAACTGCAACACTGGCGGGAACTGTATTTGAGTTCTAAGGACCATTACCGGTCACGGTAGAACCCTTTCCTTGGGAAGTACGTCCCAAGAAGGGAAGTTGGGAAGAGCTAGACCTCCACTTTTTTCTGTACTCACCAGGGTGGCGAGAACCAACCACCATGCTCGAAGCTTCTTATCCTCAATTACGTGGTGACTCCCGGGGGGATAAATATTGTAAATAAATAATATATTTTAATTTTTAAAGAATGAAGAGGCATTTTCTTTTTTATGATAGTTATTGTGTCTTACTTTACCTTACTTACATTACCTTTTCATACACTTTAAAACATAAAATGTGCCAATAAGCAAATTATTATTTAAAAAAACAGTCTCTCTACAGTCTTCTACTCTTCTTGTTTCTTTTAAATATCATAAAAGAATCGATTAGTAGGAAAGAAAATTTGAGCCAAAACAATACATATATGTAATTCTTTTTTTAAAAAAATTGAAAACATGCTTTCGTTTTTTATCTAGTGTTTCAAATAAGTAAATAATTGTGTCAATTATTATTAATATGAAGTAAAATAGATGTATTCTACCAGCAAAAATATTGTTACGGAAATTTTCCGGGAATGCACGATGAGGTCCAACAACCTCGATAACGGATAACAATGCTTTCTTTATTCCACAAAAAGCATGAAATACAGGCACCAAAACATAATACAAAAAACAGTATTTACAAACTCAGCAACACACAAGCAAACAGCAAATCCTTATTAAAAGTAACTGCGAAAGCACAAAGTACTCAGAGTGCAGACAGAGTAATCACTACTTGATCAGCTCTCCGAAGAGAAAATTCATTTAACTCACTTTACTTTCTCCTTTTATATAGATTTTCAGTCAGGACATTGACAAATCTATAAAGATCTCCGAAAATGGCAATATCTAATAGGGATATTGCCATAATTCTTGTATTTTCTACAACCTTCGTTTTTAACCAGGGTAGCGAAGGTCGGGGTCATTGACCCAGCATCTATTAAAATAACAGTTAACAAATTTCTAGCATATATTTTATAAATGACATTTAAGATAGTTTTCGATATTAATAGAAATTAAATTGTCAAAAAAATGTTAAAAAATTATATTATTTAAGAATCAAATCCAAATTTGCACTGACATTAAAAATGAGATTAATTAACGTTAGAGGCGAGTGATATCTCCAATAGCTCCAAAGCATGATAGATACTACAAATCTTCTAGATATGAAATGGATTTCATTAAGCAGAAAATATTATATTCATTTATATCTGATATTTAATGAAAAAGGAAAAAAAAGTATTTTCCAGTCATTTATGCAAACAACCAAAATTCATATGCTACAATACTTGAAATGAAAAATAAAATTCATTCAACAGAAAAGAAGTTTGCTACTTGAAATAAACGCAACCAGAGTTATTAATATTTCCAAGTTTATCAAATACTTTCACAGTTAATTTGCTTTATGGAAGAAAATAACACCAGAAATCTAAATGAAATGAAATTAATACTAATTTCATACTAATTTAATGAAAAATTAAATTAAATTATAATATCGCAACGCTTCTCCACAGTCGTGAAAAGATGACAAAGTTTGGTCTTAGTTAAATTTGGATTGAACATAAATACGAAAGGAAATTTACACCGGGAATGATGGAAGCACTTACCTAATGGTAGCATAATATATACAGGAATCAGGAAACAGACAAAAATATATTATTAACAAAAAAATATATAGTCAAATAATGTAGATAAAATGCTTTCATTATATTTTTTAAAATAAGAAATTAAATAAAAACTATTTAATATTTATGGACCCTAGTATATACTCGCCATCAAAAATGAATAAATATCTGAATAAAATATTGTATATGTAGAGAAAAAAAATAGTATTTTTATTATAAAGCATCATCATAATAATAATATTAATTGTTTTATAATAACAAATTTTAACTGCGTTCTGAAGCAAAAATCTGCAAATATGTGAAAAATTATGCATAAAACCAAACAATATTAGCATAATATACTAATATTGTTCATATATTCATTCCAAAAGAATTAATATAAGAATTGTTAAATACCATATAACTTGGAAATCTAAAATATATATAATTTTCATAATATATACCATCGTAAAAATATATTACTAACCAGAAATAAATAAAAATGCTTAACATATGAATAATAAGTAGAAATATTATAATAAAAAACTAAAAATTTTATACATTCGCACCTAAATTTGAAAGATGTATCTTTAAGAAAAATTCAAAAACTGTATATTTAATTGCAAAATAAAATACTTTTAACATGCTAACGTCTTTTGTTTGTATTTTTAAATAATAACTGAAGTTTTGGCATTTCAACAGTCTTTGTCGCTATACATTCCACACTGTTTACATCCAAGTTCTGGCATTTGAAATCTATACACATTTTAGAAATCAGTCAAATTATAAATGTTATTTCGTGAGGCTGAAACTGAAAAATCAATTTTTTGACATTAAAAAAATGAGCCAATTCAATTAATATTCGAATATTTCGCTTCATCTTATAAAACATAACCTACTCATTTCTTTTTTTTCTTTTTATTAGATGCATACACAACTATTTTTATTTGAATTATGAATCAATTGCAACATGATAAATGTAGTATTTCTTACATGTGAATAATATAAAATTATGTATAAGTAATAATAAATCAAATAATTGGAATATTCGTTGGATACCTCCACATATGAGGACTGAATCCTGAGCACTTGTCTCTGCAGCTGAGGCATGGCTGCCCTTCGTCCACTTCCTGCACCAACACGCCCTGCGGAAATAAAGACATACTTTTCACTACAACCAACCGTTCATTTCAAACCCATAAAGACTTGGAAGTTGATCAATAACAACATTCTGAAAGTGGATTGTTCTTTAACATGGCCCAACATTTCGGATAAAGAAAAGGATCATACCAACTGAACGCAATTATGCAAAGAGGAATTCCAAAATTTTCCAGTTTCAAATCTAGCGATTTTGCAAAACGTTAGAGAGAAAAAAAAAAGATTTCTTACACTCAACATTGTATTTTTAAGAGTCTGTGGTGTAATGAATTTTAATTTGTTTGTTTTTTCGTAACACATGTTTACGTACGCTATTCAATGGTGAACTCATCAAACGATAGTTGGTTCCTAATTCCATAATTGCGCCCAGTTAATAATTATAGACAGCTAGTAGTAGAGGAAAATGCAATTACTTCCTATAAATAAAGTTATTTTCTTAACAAAATCCGGACGATAAGATTGTATTTCACCAGTTGTTTCTGGAAGTCTACCGACAAAGGTTTTTTTTTTTTTTTTTTTTTTTTTAAAAGGAAATTTAAAAATGTGTTTCCACTTTTAAGGTTTTTTTTTTTTTTTTTTTTTTTTCTAACAGGAAATTCAAAAGATGTCTACGATATTCGAGTGTTTTTTTTAACTTATAATTCCTATCTGGATTGTATAAGATGATGCGATAGAATCATTTTTACAATATTTTATTCTGAAATAGTGAAAAGAATTCATGCAACATTTAATACAGTATCAGTAAGTTTAAAATCAATGTCGTTCGAATGATATAGCATAGAAAAAGTTTTAAAATATGATGAATTTACTAATGTCTCTGCTTTTTGCATTATAATTATTCGAAAACAAAAATGTTTTATCAATACATAACTATGAGTTCAAATAAAGATGTATCTCATCTTTATGTCATTTGTCCTCATCTCTCATTTGACGATAGCTAATCCATTTTTCTAATTTGAGACAGCCCCTCGAAAACACCTCTTTTTTTTTTTCTTGCTATCTGCTTGTTCACTTACTCGGTATAAATTAAAGGAAGAAATGTTAACTCTTTCCTTAATAACGAAGGAAAAGAATAAATGTGTGAATTTAAGATTCCGATGAGTTATCTCATGGCTTGCTTCCTTTTCTTAGGATGTGCAATAATTTCTATTTATCTGCGATTTTAATTCGAATTATTAATTAATTTCGAATAATTTGAATACAAACATCACCTTAACGTTGATTTCTGAATTCCTCAAGGTTTGTTTCCGACCTCCCGAGGCTAAAAAAACGCTTCAAATAAATGACATTTCAGATAAATTCCGCATAATCAATCCCTTTTTGAAATTATATGACCTCTGAATGCCCTTTCATACTCTCTTTTTCCTGCTTTCGGTCTTTCGGCTCGGTGTCATAGATTAAAAATAAATATCTAGAAATGGAGCATCTTTCTGAACATCATGTAGAAATCCTTTAAAGAATTCACTGTCTGCTTCCTTTACCGAAAAATATATTTCAAAAAGTCGAGACGATACGTCAATGCGGCGGAAACCAAAGTCCATTAAGAAGCGTATCTTCAAAGAATTGTCTTTCTCTAAAAAATGTTTTATCTAGTCCTATGCGCATCATTAAAATATATTGTTATTAAAAAAAACAAAAGGAAAAATCTTTTCCATCACAATTTTAAAAAGTTTCAGATAGAGTCCTCTAATACTCCCGACGATTTTATTCTCTGTTTATGGTATCTACTTCGAGCTCCGCCTATTTTCAGGTTAAGTTCTCCTCACATACTTTTGCTGATCTCAAATAATTTTTTTATACGTTCTCTGACTTAACATATCAATTAGTATATATGGCTAAACTTCAAAAATATCTTCTAAAAAATAAGTGAAAAAATAACGAAGTAAATAATCAGTAAGCATCTTCAAAATTTGTTTTCCACACAAAAAATAAAAATGTAGCTACTCTGAAGTTTTTAAAATAATGCGGTTTTTTAAATAACTGCTTTTTATTTTATGTATTTTTCGACTTTTGATAATTTAAGTTTTAGAATATTTCGAAATTATTGATATTAGTATTTTTAGTATATTCTGAAATTATAGGTATTCTTTAGAGAATTTTACTTTGGTTTTAACCCTGTTTGTCCTTTTAAAAATATTTTGTGCTTATTAAATTAAAAATGATAAAGAAATTAATATAGATAAAAAATAACAATAAAAACTAGACAGGAAAGTCAGGAACTTCAATCAATAGTTTTATCAACATAACCTCTCATAATATTAATAATTCCACGAATGTAAATTTTTGGTTAAAATATTTCGACGATAAATGCCGAAAGTATAATTTAAATGATATCTCCCTCTAGTTATTTAAGAAATAGTGAATATGTAAATGTTTATGAGGAAATCAAAAATTGGAGCGGATTCGTCTTAAGACAAAAAAAAATCTTATTCCAACAATCACACGTTTAACTGATTTCCCATTGAAAACTCCAGCTGAAGGGAAAGATACCACAACCTATTTTCATTTTTTTTAAATGGCTAAACAATCAAAATTATCTTTACGCATTTTGGGAAATTCAGGTTTCAGTCCTTGCATCTTCCGGCTTCTAAGTAATTCGAATTCCAAAATGTTTACAGTACCCGGCGCTTCTGCCGACGAGGTTCGAACCAACGCCCTACCAACCAGGCCATCCCGGCCCGTGTTAAATATTCGTAATAATATATAAACATAATGGTGTCGTGTGTGTGTGTGTGTGTGTGTGTGCGCGCGAGCGCACGCTTAATTGTTGAAGCAGAAGGCAGTTTCCGAATACAGTGAAGAGACTTACGATTTTAAATTCACTTTAATTCATTATTTACAAGAGGTCCGGACAAGGCACGTACACTCACAGTGCGGCATAAGAGCGAAAAAGGCAAGAAGAGGGGAAAGAAAGATGAATTATATACCATTTTTGATAGAAAAAATATTTTTAACAGTGCTTATATACTATAAGATTCTGATAGGGATTTCTCCCACGTGTCGATTTAGACAAGGGAAACACAGGGATCTTTTAGAAGAATTTGTTTATATCAGCAATTTCTTGTTCTTTTACTCAAAGCGTGGACACGACTGAAGAAAGCATTTTTACAAAGCTTCCCTTGAATTAATTAAATAGAAAAAGTGGAATGGGATCAGGAAATAAGAGAATATTTTAGAATGACTTTGACATGGATCAAATTAAGACAAAACTTTGGGAATTAATTAGAATTGAAACTTGAGTTTAAAATATCATTACACACACACACACACACAGATATATATATTAAATATTATCTATAGTGTTTGTGTTGTGTAATGTTTATTAAGTATTTGTATTTTATCATTATTCATATTTTTCTGGTTGAACTTATGTATAGAATGTACAGAGCATTATTAACTATTCTTTCTGAGGAAGAATTCTTTAAAATAATGAATTTCAGATATGTTATTCTAAAATTAATTTTTAAGAATAATAGCTAAGATTTAGAAATATGCATGTTCTATTTTGAAAGCAATATGATATTAGCGGTATTCTGAAGAAGTCAAACAATTATTTTAGCAAATAAAGTTACACTTAATGCTGTTATTCAGATTATTATTCTATTAGGCTCTCTGTTCTATTTTTAACTCTCTTTTTAGACTATTGAGACAGCGCTTTATTTCCATTTTATTTTAATCTGTTTGCCCATATGAGATGTTTCGATTTCACCAGATTAAAACAACATAGGGCTTTAAAATTTTTCATGCAATTTCAATTTTAATTGTTTTTTCGGAAAAGTCATTACCACCACAATTACGGCCACTTAGACTACATGAAATTAATTTACACGAATAAAGTTATAAAACATAAATATCACTATTCGCATGGTATAGAAGAAAATAGTGTATCAGTAAGGCATGATATATTCCCTAAAAATAAAAATATGAAACAGGTTGTTTATGCATATGATTGATTATTTGAAACTATTTTACAAGTACATGTAGACAGTTTGTTCACTTTTTTATAACCTAAATTGATCTATACGAAATATTAGTATTATTTATAAAGATATAAGAAAAGAATATTATGACATTTTGTTTTTACATATTAGTACATATTATCCTTTCAGAAATTTTCAGAATGAAGAGTTCTGATATTTGTAAAATAACATACTGTGCGAAAATTAAGAATTAATTATTTACGCTTCATCTTTTATTAGAGTTAAAATGAAAGATACCTAAGATGAGAATAATTTTTGATGAACTCAAGTGTTATTGATCAAAGTTATTACAATCATTCAACTGAAATTCACAAGCTTAAAATCAAGATTCCAAATATGAGTAAACTATTAATATCTTTTTTGCTAATTTTCAATATTTAAAAGATAAGAATCCTTGATACAGGTTAAAAGAAGTGTCTATGAAAAACTAATTTAACTAATTTAGATCATACTAAATGCCTAAGAATTAAACCTAAAGATCTGTAATATGTACATTAACAACAATTAAAAAATAGTAAAAGTCAAAGATTATTTTATTAAAGATTACTTCTAGAGGGCGACTATCCCATTCCCATAATTTGGTTAAATGAAACCTAATGAATGAAACTTTGCATATAGAATCCAAAGTCTTCCATTCTGTCCTCCTCAGAATGACAAGAACCTGTATTCGGAAACAAGATCTTCATTCTTTCATGGCATGTATTTATCTGTGAAGATCATTTTCAAGAAAACTTTTTTCTTTCTATCACCAATACAGAGAAGTTTCAATTCATTTATTTTTAGTACTGATAACCAAAAGAGTGCTTTTTAAATACTCATTTTATTGAATTCCATATTTGAATTAAATCTGTGGAAATATAATATCCATAACAGATCATTTTTTATGCAAACACTGTGACAGCAATTCTGAACAATTAAATGAGGGTGAAGACTGTTTCCATTTTGAAACTAAACGTGTTTTTTTTTATTTGATAAACATTAGGAACCACAAAAATAAATTATGAATTGCATAAGAGCCAAATGCCAGTGTTTCCTTAGTTTAAATCAGGAAAGAGATTTTGTTCCATTTGAAAAGCACCTTGTATTTCAAACTATTCCACGCTTCAATAGCATCACTCACATTTAATTATAACGTCATTTTTTTCTGATATGAAATAAATTCTAATTTATATATACTATATAACAATGCTAGTAAAATATTATTAGTATTATTATTTAATTGTAATAATATTTTACTAGCACTATTATTATTATTATTTAGTAATAATAATTATTATTACTAGTAATTATTATTATTATTTAACATTTTTATGAAAACAATCTTTTACGTGCGACATCAATGAGAATTTACACTGCCATTTTCATAGGCAGTGTAAATCTTTAAAAAAGGCTTATAAGTCATTTCTCCTCAAAACTTCCTACTCTCGAATGCTAGAGAACGCCTTGCATGATACTGACATACAATATTTATGAAATATTGACATCAATTGAGTATTTTTCCTGAACTTTTATCATCTTTGGGGAATTTTTTGGCAATGAATCCTCAGCATGCAGTTAATACAGTGCCCGAAAAAATTATAAGGACACGCGAAAAATCGCCAAATCTAGAAGCCTTGTTTACAGAATCGTATGCAAATTTTTGCAGCAAAAATAGAAGTAAAACTAAAATATTTTATGCGTAAAGTAATTAAAATTTTCAATTTTAAATCTGCTAAAATTTAAATTTTGATTTTTAAACCTAAATGAAAACGGAAAAAAGTATAAGGACATTGCTTTTTCTCCAGTAATTATTTAAAAATTTGCATATTTGAAAGCATAAAATGACAATTCCGAGTTAAAAGATTCATTTGCGAAAAGAATTTCCCACTCGGCGACTTTCAGTGTGAATTTTTAAACGATGCCCAAAGGAACTCAACTTTCTGTCTCTGAAAAAGGAAAAATTGTTGCTTTTCGAGAATGTGGATTAAGTGGATGGGAAATTTCAAAAAGAATCAAGAGATCTAAAACGGTGGTTTATAATTTTCTAAAAAATCCTGGGATGTATGGCATGAAAAAGCGAACTGGGAGACCAAAAATTCTCACTCGTGGACAAAAAAGAATGATTGTAAGGAGAGCTTGCGAGAAAAGAGAAACCGCAAATGAAGTTAGACAAAATTTGAGTTTACCATGCTCAACAAGGACTGTTCGAAATATTTTGAGTAAACATCCTCAAGTTTCTTATGGGAAATTAGTGTCACGCCCCCCTCTTACATATCATCATAAGAAAAGAAGAGTTTACTTTGCCAAAAAAATACATTTCTCTTGGTCAAAAGTGGGCTGATGTAATTTTTTCGGACGAAAAAAAGTTCAATCTTGATGGACCTGATGGTTTTCGTTATTTTTGGTATGATCTGCGAAAGAGCAAGGAAGTGCTTTCCAGGCGTCAATATGGTGGTGGCTCGGTTATGGTATGGGGCACTTTTGCGGCAAATGAAACCACTCCAATTGTATTTATCAACCGTAAAATGAATTCGGACAGGTATTTTGATATGTTAGGAGAAAGTTTGTTACCTGAAGCGCCACTAATTACTTCAGGGAACTATATTTTTCAGCAGGATAATGCTTCGATACACGTTTCTACGAGTACAAAACTCTGGTTTGGAGCTAATTCTGTAAATTTACTTGATTGGCCGGCGAGAAGTCCAGATCTTAATCCAATTGAAAACTTATGGGGACTTCTAGCCCGAGAAGTTTATAAAAACGGCACACAGTATCAATGTACACAAGATTTTGTCGTCGCTATCAAAGACGCTTGGGAAAAAATATCTGTGGACATTTTAAAAGATCTTTCAGGATCTATGACCTCTCGGCTTATTCAAGTGATTGAAAAGAGAGGTAGTGTTCTTGATTATTAAAACATTTTTAAGTATTTTACAGCATGTCCTTATAATTTTTTCCGTATTTCCTTTAGTGTTAAATTTTGTAAAATCAATATTTTGAAGCTAAATTATGTTTTTTTATGTGGTATAAGTGTTATCACAAAATTATGCAGCAGAAGTAAGAAATATAAAAAGTTCATTTAGGTGAAATGGAAATAAAGCATATTTTCATGCAATTACATGTTGTCCTTATACTTTTTTCGCGCACTGTAGTAGTATCGTTATTTTCCTTTAGACACATTTTTCTCAATCGACTGAAAAAAAGATTGGACACAAAACTAAACTTGTTTTCACAAAATCCCGTACCAAATTTGATATATTTAAGTCACCACTATTTTCAATTACCACGTTTACATGCTTCTGAAAGTATAAACTGATAGACAGTCAATGCGTAGTTGCTTTTGGCACAACATTTGAAAGGTGTCTATACTATAGATGTAAAAGATGTGTACCGAATCTTATCTATCTTGCTCTCTTTGTTTTGTTGTTATCGTGTTAACTCATATTCAAACAACCAGACAGACGGTTGAACAGATTTTACTGAAAATGGCTGTAAAGACCGTACACCAAATTTCAATCGTCTAGCTCAAAGCCTTTTTGAGTTATCAGACAGATAATCAAATTGACGGGCATTTTCCAAAAATGTGTTTTTCTAACTCACGAAGGTCTAAAACATGGAGATTTTGATGAATCTCATTTTGAATTTTTTGACGATTACTATACTTTCTCGATACTACGAATACGAGAAAGTAAAGCCATTTAAAATCAGCCTTTCAATAGAATACTTACAATAGATTTTTAAATAAATGAAGAAAATGATTTCAATTCACATCCAATGGTACAATCATATTTATTCTTAAATTTATTGAAAATTAAATTCTGATGCCTCTAGAAACGGATGAACATGACAGTTGAATCTGGGTTCAACTCATGCAGGTATGTTGATCAGTGGAAGATGCCAACTCAGGTGCCAAGCAATTATAGTTCAAAGCTGCAAACGATTTCACAAATAGCTTATTGTATAATTTCGGTTTAATATAAATTAAATTAAAGGAAGCAAATGGCCATGACTTTCATTTCATTTAACAATAATAACAAACAACAAACATTAACAAAAGATTAACAAAATAATACTTTTTTTGCCCATAAAGGTTTTACATAGTATTTTTTGCAAAGATTATAAATATAAAAACTGCAACTGCATAGAAAGATTTATTCACTCTCCCATTTGAGTACTTTGCTAAAAGGATATTTGCAGTATTGATCGCTAAAACAACAGGTTATTTAAGTAAAACTGTAAATATTTATGTAAAAAATACGTATATTTATAAACAATGAATATTTATCTTCCGTTTATTCAGAAAAATAAACACTAATGTAAACAAAAAGAGAAATAATATTTCAAATCTTTAGATAGTCGAATAAATGTAAAGCAAAGGATTTATGCAATTACAGCTTTTGACTTTTTACGTAATATTATGAAATATATTGCTAAAGCTATAACATATTCTTTAACGTAGAATAACTCATAGAACTGTTCCTAAGTCACAGTTCGTGAATTCCTTTTTTAATAAGCTGAAAATTATTTTACGATATTTTCAGTAAAGCCTAAAATCTAAATTTGAACAGCAAAAAATTATTTTTCTCACGATCTTTTCCCAATCTAGTCGTTTTAGATAGTGCATGCACAGAAAGGCCTGTAAGATTTGTGATATGCGGACTTTAATACATTTTTATGATTAGAAAAACTGGGATACTGGTTCATATTGCCTAATTTTCTGATTGTATAAAGTTAGGAATATTTCAAAATGATGAAAAAAATGGCGACCAAAAAAAATTTATAATTTTGTTTAATTCAATAAAATAAGGTGTTGAAAATGATATGAGAAATTAAACTTATAAAGTATGATAGTATTTGGAATGATCCGTACATATAACTACACGGCAGTTGTCATACTGATAAAAAGATGTTTTCTCTTTTTTTTTGCAATAAAAATGGATATAATTGTTTCAATAAGCTTTAGAAAATGTTGACCAGTAATCTTGATGGCAGTGCAGTTTTGTTGATGCTGTTACTTGGGCTAATTTTTACTTGAAAACGTGAAATGATTTATATTTATGAATTATGAATAGTTTTGAAAATAACGTAATTGTTCAAAAGGATATATAGATGTATATATATTATAAACTTTCTGAAATCGTCGCATTTGCTAAGAATTTGAACTCTTTTTATACACCCTTGCTATTATTGTAATCCAACACAACTATTGGTTCTTTAGTTTTGTAAATTTGTTTTCCTATTTCAGCTAACTCCAAGTTATGCATTATTGGTAATATTTTACCATCTTTTCTACTTTCCCTTTTATGACGGAAATATTTTTCTTTATGGCAGAGTATTTTGCTTTATAGTAGCTTTAGGAGTATGGTAGCTTATATAATAACTAGGGTTTTGTGCTCGTGCAGAAAAAACTAGCGCGCAAATCTACGCCTTTTGATAATAGCTAAGAAAATTCGGTGCATATCTGCGCGTTAGCGATAATGGCTAGGAAAATGCGCTGATGATGAAAATGGGTTAAAAGCTAATATGTGTGTGCCGACTTTTTACCGACTTCTTATGGAAAATAAAACTATGTCACAGGCACGCAAAATCTGTCAATACAAGAAATGTCAACGATAAAATCAATGCTTTTGCCGAAATATCAACAGATCATGTGACAATACGGTTTAAGATACACAGAGTTCGTAGGGTTTATAAAAGGAATCGTTAATGCTGTACTGCACAGTTCAAAATCACGTATAGACCTGCACTTATCAAAATTAAAATGCTATGACTCAGAGGGCTGTTAATGTTTAGAACATGCCCGGGCACAGATAGAAGCAGTCCAGAAACAGAGAATAAATAGAACAGAGTTTTATATTTAGCCCAACCAAAATATGCAATTTCGATACGTTTTAACATGCAATAAAAATGAACTTAAACAGCCGAAGTTTATAAAAAGAATTTTAATAACTATTTCATTTTTAAATATAGCACTATATTTAATCTATTCATCGATTTAATATTTTATTTTAATCGTTCTTATTTTTACTTAACCATCTTTTTACAACCGTATTCATATATTCTTCGTTCCATAAATTTGTCTTTTTTTTTTTTTTTTTTTTTTTTACTTAATAGATAAAGGATTTTCCAGAACTGTCTGCCACCCTCAAATGCTCATAATTCAACATTGAATTATGCATTGAATTATGAGCATTCCTTTTCATGTCTTTCTTGAGGGCCATACAGCCATCTATTCTAATGAATCTCTCGCTTTATATACTAAAACAACCGTCCCTTACTCATTGATATTAATTTGATTATGTGTAATTAGCAGTAGAAATACCAATGTCTTTCACATTCTAATTAAATAATAAGTCACTTATTCTCATAATATGCCAATACTGTGCGAAGATAGTTGAAATAAATTTAAAACAGTCAAACATTATAGCTTTAACATAAAATATATATATATATATTTGAATTATAGTATATTCGTAATTCAATAATCTGCTAATTGCATGCCTTCTCATACTTCTGTAGTTTTTTTACATCGGTAATTGGGTTCGAATGGAAAGCTGGTAAATGCAAATTATTGGCCACTTGATAATTTTTTTATTGTTTTTTCCCTTTCATGGTTGTATGCATATTGTGTTTGTATTGCAGATAAATATACTGTTACTTAAAATATTCAAAAAAGCACTGACATTTTAGCTATTATGCAAAAATAAAAACACGTCTTTTGGACATTAACTGATTGAATCGAAAATTAGACTATAATTTGACTTCCAAATTTCACATATCTAACATGTTGTATTTATGAGCAGGAATCTTTGATATTATCTTGCTAAAAGATGTGCTGTTGGAGTGGAAGTACACACATGCAGCATCTTTAGAGAAAAAGTATATTTTATTGTCTTTAGGATCAGAAGCTCACCAGACAGAAGAAATTTCACTGGAAAAAAGTGCTACCCTCATTTCTGGATTTGACGGTGACACGTTCGATTTCAAGCCATCCACGTGTTTTGACAAATTGTTCTTTTTCTGTGCCAATCTTCACTTACAGTTGTTTTTGGTCTTCTACCTCTCCCTCTCTTCTGTTCTATAGATCATGCCATGACACACAAAAAAAAGATATTCGACTTCAGGAATTTATACTTTTTTGCTATGTTTCCCCTATTTTCTCAAACATCAACGTTAGATGGTGAAGATCAGCAGAAATCTCATAACATTACTATTATTATTAAGCATTATATTGTTGTCCAGACAATTCCACATATCAAAAAATTTAATCTATTTAAATCTCTTAAAATTGCTAAAATAAATTCCATTCGTATTAACTAAGTATAACTTTCGTCATTACCCTTTCCAATGATAAGAAACACTTAAAATAGGTTAAGTAAAAAAACAGTCTTTTTCTAAAAAAATAGACTAATAACTGAAAATTTTATTCATTCATGAAAGATAATATGAAGCACTGGAAAATCATATCCAAAAAGCAAATTATCCAGTTTTTAAAACTTTACGAACAAAGAATGAAATTTTAGCCGCCCATTCTTATATATCTTCGTAAAATTTATTTTTTTCATGCTTGCTGCTTTCAGTAGAATTGGAATCACTGTCTATGCTTGAATGTTACACATTAGCTTCTTTTACATCTACGGAAAAGAATTTGACACGAAGATGCGGAAAGATGGCTGATCTATACTTATATAAAGCTCAATGTGTGTGTGTGTGTGTGCTGGCGCTCTACAGAAAAGCCCATTTGACCTACAGCTACCAAATTTGGTACATGTATAACTTAGAGGTCGGGAATGTGCACATGGGGTCCCTTTTTTTAAATTTTTAATTAGAATTTTAATTATTAATTAAAAACTAACTTTCCCGCCAAAAATCTTTTTATTTTCCCCAACGCCAAATGTGTAAGGCTTGAGTTTTTTTCCCCAACAGTAAGGAGGCTAGGGTTAACATTTTTCGGCCGATTATTTCAAACGATTCTGTTTATTATATGCATTTAAAATTAAACATTTGATGCACTAAAAATTAATGCGAACATATTGAATGCATATTTGATGCATTTAAAATTAAACATTGTTAATTAATCGATCTTTCATTTTGAAGTACTTTTGAATTAAAATAACACCGAATAAAGGAAATTAAAAATTTCTAATCTGCATAGCGTTACCCCAACTGGAGTAGAAAAATTCACGCATTTGCGTTACTGCAACTGGCGTTGAAAATTCACGCATGCGCATTGTGTTCTGATTGTTAACAATATTATCAACGGATTATTCTTGATTGAAATTATTTTTAGGTTAGTTGCATGCTTTTGTAATTAAATTGTATTTATGTTCGTTTTATATTTTTTGTATATGCTTATAGTTTTAAGTACAACGTTTTTTAAGTAGTTTTTTAAAACCTGTTTTCGACCGATTATTTTAAACGATTCATTTTATTTTCTTAGTGTTTGATGCATTTAAAATGAAACTTTGTTAATTAATCGATCTGTTCATGATGAATCTGAGAAAATTTTGTTGACAAATTCTTGAGATATTACATAAATTAAGAAAGATATTCTTTAGTACCCATAAAGTTTAAACGCTCAGTGACTCTGTTATCAGTAATCATATTATAAAAAAATGCTTTGTTTCAGTAAAAAATATTGTTACATTAATTGCAGATTAATTCTTTCCACTTTAATTTAAAGCATAAATTCTACGAGAGCTAACAGAAAATTAGAGAGATACATATTACGTTATGACTGAAGGCCTTTATAATATTATGAGTGAATTATATGACTATCAAAATTTGAAGCTTTAAAATATTTTGCTGAAGAATCTATTGAAGTAGGAATTGCGTAAAATATTTAATTATTAAAATTTAAATGAACATTAAAGATTGGCGAACCGACTGGTCACCAAAGGCGGCTAGTATTTAATAAAAAAAAATCTTAGAAATTGGCGGTACCATGATATAATCCTCCAAAATTTAATATCATTTCAGTGATACATGAGAGGGAAAAAAAAGGCCTTTTTTTTAAGTATAATTACCATGACTTTCATTAACTCGGATAACTTTCAATGAGACTGGTTGATATACCAAATTCTTCTATATTCGTTACTTTATACTTTGTATTTTTTGTATTCTTTACTTTTGACTTTCCCAAGTTATAAAATGCCGATGCACTGTATTTACAATATACACATATTTATTGTTGATACGCGTGAGATAGTCTTGGATTGGAATCATCTAAATCTCTACTCAAAACGTTTAATCCTGCATCCTTTTCATCATGCAAAGACACAGTAAAAGATATTTGATGCTAAAAGGAACGACTGCAATTCTATTTTATTACATTTGCTTTCCAACCACAGAATTTTCAAAACGTTAATTCAGTTAATCTTTATAAGGAATAGATCTCCTATAAAAGAACAGTTTAATATACTTTCTACTACAAGGAGACGAATTAATTTTCCAATATGGAATTAATTTTCCAAGTCCATGACAGGAAGGGGACTTCTTCCTTCATTCATAACACTCTTAAAGGAAACATTTGTTTTCATATATTTTGAGGCAAATGTTGAAGTATTAAGTAGAATTCTATTGATGTATTAAGAACTGTAATTTTTTATTTAATTATTTTCTATATTTTAATCTTTAACTTATAATTCATTATCCATATATATATAATTGAATGTCCGTTTGTTTGAACCTTATACAATACCACACCCATTAACGAATTCGAACGAAATTTGGTACACAAGCTTCTTAGCATCTGGAAAAATAAACTGCGCTGTTAAGTTTCTATGTCCTACTAAGGGAGGAGAAAAAGGTTTTAAACGATTTTAACTTTTTCCGCATTAACATCTAAAGGCAACATCGTGCACATTTTTTAACACTATCTTAAAATTAAAAAAATTAAAATGTTCAATGAAATAAACTCTCTATTTAACGATCTATTGATGGTAAATATAATAAATTCTCTATTTAACGGTCCATTAATAGTCAATGTAATAAACTCTCTACATAAGGCCGGAATTCTCTAGTCCCAAAACCTTCATTTTTTCTATACTAATATTGTACACGGATATTAAATATTTAATACATTATGCAGTAAAATTTCAAGGTTAATACCTTATTACCAAACAATTCAGAAGTGCGCGAATTTTTTATTTGAATGTAACCATTCAATCCGAGTTTGAGAGTAAGTATGCATATGTTTCGCTAAATAATGTAATGAGGACAAAGTTATTTTAGCTGACGATTTTCTATTAATTATTCGATTTCAAATAAATCATACTTGATATTTTTATACTAGAAATTTGAGTCATTAAAAGACCCGGTCGTCAAATTTCAAATTATTTCCAGCTCCATTGTAAAATTTGATCGCAAATAGATCAAATTTTACAATGCTGTTTGGTAGCATACCACAACCCTAACTTCCATATAACACTATATATCAGAGGAAGGACTCAATATCAGATTAAAGGTGCACCAGATATATTAAAATAGCGGTTCTTTAGTGGAATCGTCTAGCCCCCAAACCAAGACCAAATCACGACTCTCAAAATAACATATAAAGAAAATTAAAAGAAATCCCATTCAAGCAATCCATAAATACTTAATTGATTTAAAGAAGTTCAACGATGATATCAAAGATGTTATTACAGTGCGCTATTCTTATCTGTTTAAACTGAAAGTTCTGAAACATGAACTTCATGAGATTACAAGCAGGAACAATGACGATACGCCTGATACATATTTCTAAAGGTAGACAAAAACATTTTGGTTCATATACTTATCCTTAGAATCGAAATTCTTTCGATTCGCATAATTTATTTACTTCCTTTTCTAAATTATACATATCTATAAGTTAGATAAAATAGAACATAAACAGACTTATGATCATTGCAGTACAATATTCAGAAGAATAAACAATCAACTGTTGACTGTAAAGTGAAGTTTACTTCTTCAGCGGCAGCCAAAATAAACAAGTTGGCGCACTGCTCTTCCTTCACACTAACATCTTCAGTCTAGACTGAAAAATGAAAACTAACGCCTAAGATGTGTAAAAAATTCATTAAAATTTAAAAATGAAAGTAAGAAATCCAGAAAACTGTCGGAATCACTGAAAAAACGTGAAATGATTGACAAATCCTGTACAAACTACAAGTGAAATACTTTCAACCCTTCAACAACTCGTATGTGTGAAGACTTAAAATCAAAATGCTGCAAAGTATGCATATTCTTAGTCGTGACAAAATCATGAAATAAATCCTAAAAAATTAACAGAACATGAATGCTGGAAAAAAGAAACTATGTTTTAGACATGAATCGCCACTTACTGCATTTAAATATCCGATTTGTGACACCTATCAGCATATGTACAAATGTTCGCTTCAAATGTGATTTCTATACAAATTTCCATTTAGTAATACAATGTCTAAAACTAACTGGGTCTCAAACAGCAATACATATAAGCTTGTACAATAAAAATGGGTGTGCGCATATTATTACTTAAGTGGATATTCTTGCTATTTCCCAGAAAATAACTTCTTACGCCGCAGCTCCATAACACAGATATTACAGAAAATCGATCAAATCGTCACATCCCAATACGGAGGTTGCAATCTCAGAAAACTTGGACTGAAATATATTTTTCTTAAAGTACAGATCTTCCTCTGATTTTCATTTATCTTGACAACTTGAAGGCTTTCTTTTCTGACAAGAGGTTATGCATATGGCAAAATTCTTTGAAACGGGGTTATGAAAAAGGTTTTAACATGTTATTTTTAAATAGAGTTCAAGATATGCATTTTAGTTAACAGTAAAGTAAATTGTTCAATTACATTTCAAAATTTTTATTTATGGTATTTACTTTCTGAATATCTACAAATAATTATAGTTTAAAGATTTTTGAAATTAGTGTCATCTTATACGACCAGTTTCCTTATAATTCACAAGAATATGAATAGAATAATTCTTGAGGCAGGGAAAAATCAATTTGACTTTACTCACAATGATAGGAAGACAAACTTAATCCGATATTAAAAATTAAAAAAAAACTATTTTAATTCCCTCTTTGAAAGAATTATTAATACAGAATGTAATTTAAAAGATTTCTGCTCCTATTTGAACTATTTAACAACTTAAAAATCTGCTAAAGACATTCGCTTTTCAAAGAAGGATTCTTTAATCATTTTTTAAATCTGAAACTTGCAAAAAAGAAAATAATGGGGCTGAAACTTTCGAGATAAATTTAATTATCATGCCAACCACCTAGTTAATGTAGATTGAATTCTAAAATATTTCATAAAAATATAAAAGTACACTTTCTAACAAGATATGTAAGTGTTGAAGAATATAAAAATATATAAGTTTAACTTTTTATAATAAGAGTTCGACTCCAACATCCATACAGATTAACAAAAACTTTTCCCAGTAGCAACTACTAAATTTCCCTAGAACGCTTCATCTTTTTCTTGGATGATGAAACAAATGATGTTGTTTGCCAAGGATCAAGCCACCCACCGATATTAACAGAGCTTAGCCTCACTTCTGCATTAAAAAATTCGCTTGTTTCAGCTCCCTATTGAAACACTTATGTTTGCAAAAATGGTGGACTCTCCAATGGGTTAGAGTTTGAAATTATTCAAGCGTGCATACATTATTTTTATACTTTCAGATCTTTATTCACAATTAATGATTAATTAGATCAAATTTTGATTTCGTATCACGGGCGCCACCTGGTAATGAGTAAGAGAAAACAATAGACATCAAAACTGAAAAGTAGAAGATAATAGCAATAAAAAAAATCGCTTCCTTTTACTAAAACTGTAGACCTTTAAACACTGTTTTTACTTCAATTTATTTTTACATTGTATAATTACCCAGTATTGCAATATTATTTTAAATAGTATTGAAAATTTCTTTAAAATAATGTTATTGATGGTAAATGTAAAAATGTTGCTTCTTTGAACATATGAATAGCCCTATTCATCATGCTGAGAAACGAAATAAATAAAAAAATGCAAAAAATCAAAGTTTTCAAATATAATATTTGAGGAATCCTTTAACTGCAGTTCGTGCAACATTTTCAGAAAGAAAATACTCAGTTACTTCATTGAAAAACAGCCAAAGAAAAAATTAATCAAGAATTTTGGACGAAAGATTTTTGTTGAAATGGCCTCATGATTTTGCTGACGGCGACAGATTTAAAATATCTTGATAACAGAAGCAGTTCCATTTCATATTTGATAAATTCAACACATACCAGTTTATAAATAATCAGAGTTTCTGAAATTCTCCTTCACTGACGAAACTACTAAAAATGTTTCAAGAAATATGTCCATTTTCTTTTGTCAGTCTTCAGTAAGACACTGTTTTAAAGAATTATTTGATAAATAAAGTCTACTAATTATGGAAAGTTGTCAGATTGAATCGGATGAACAGTAAGTAAAGGTATAGAACCATCATTCTGTATTAACAATCTCTTTTCATCTCAAACAAAATGGTTTAAGGTAGAATTTTAAAATTCAATCATAAACAAAATTTTCTTGGAATCTATGCAATGAAGAATTAAGCGATAGGAAACATTCACTGAAAGACAAAGAACAAAGAAAAATGAATCAGACTTCAGTAGGAAGTCCTAACATATGGCGAGAAGTTTCAGCATAAACAACTCTTCACCAACGCTCGAATTTACACACTCTCAGAAACAGTTGCCTTTCCAAAAAAAGATTCCACTTATTTCGCTGTTTTTCAGTCGCGAAGCAGAAACTCCAATTTCAATCTGTTCACATTGCAAACCGATTTCATTTCCAAAACTTCTACTTAACTTAGCATGTTTCGTGTTTTCCAAAGGAATTAATACATAATCGATTTTTAACTCATTTCCTTATTTAGTAGAGTTCTGAAATTTTGTACAATTATTGATCCCGATGGAAAAGTACTAAAATAATTTTAGAGCTCTTAATTATATATTAATCATATTAATTGAGATAAAATTCAATATCTCAAAGATGGCATCATCTAGGAATTAAATAGAGAAGTATTTATTTTTAT
This sequence comes from Argiope aurantia, assembly GCA_026543865.1. NCBI lineage: Eukaryota > Metazoa > Arthropoda > Arachnida > Araneae > Araneidae > Argiope > Argiope aurantia. The sequence continues at coordinate 708,547 of JAPMOR010084961.1, forward strand.
ATTTCATTAATATTTGTAACACTGAATTATGATGAAAAAATAAAAATTAATAAAAATGGGATTATGAATAGTATTAAAAAAATAGAATTATTTATTAATATTCTAGTTCTTTTATAATATTCATAATCCTATTTTATTATAAGGATAAAATATTTAGAATATTAATTAGGATTTCCATATTTTTATTCGGATAAAAATAAAAGCAAATTACTGATACGAACTAGAATATTTATTATTATAGTAGAATATAAAATATATAAATTATGTACAAGTTAGAATATCTATTTTTAAAAATCTGGAATATTATATCAATAGGTAATAATCTTCATACTGAAATTTTTTCAGATTATTTAATATATAGAAGTAAAAGAGGACGTGCGGAGGACAGTGCAGCACAAGTTTGGTTACACTTCACCCCGGGTGTGGCTTATAGTTTTATGTCATTTTTTTCCCTCTAAGCCATGGTGAAATAAGCACTAAAAGCAAGAAAATAACAAATATAAAAGACAAAATGAAAAAGGCAAATATTAATGTATTTAAAAGGAAAATGAATTCTTTTATCAAAACGTTGGAGATCAAAGTAAGAATCGTAAAGGCATAAAGCGCAAAAAATAATAGGAGATAGATATAAAGCTGCAATAAATATCATAAAAAATAATTCTTAAATATCCATTCTATTAAAATTAGAAAATTTTATAAATATGATTACGATTCCAATTTACTGATTTCTGTTCTGTTCTGTTTTTCTTCTTAATACTTTTGCAATTTTTATCGACCCCGATCTATTTGATATTTTTTTTTACTTTTAAATAAATACACATAAAATATTTTTTTAAATATATCTATTAGTTAAGATGGAAATGAACTCAGTATCTTATGATATCACTTACATACATAACAGCTACTCAGCATTATATAAATACAGGAATAACATTAATTGGTTTAAAAACTGTTTATTGAACCAAAACGGAACTTTTGAAAAACTAAATAAATGGTAAAACTGAAAATGAATGGTATTATGTATCTGAAAAGCAAAATAAATAATCGTTATCAAAAAATTTAAAGAAAGTTTGTCGTAAGTGAAACGACAATAATGCGTTCCAGAAACTACAACTTACATACAAATGTATTTTCGTTCCAATGAATATATCTTTTATTCTATACTCCGACGGAAATCTTGCTCATAATCCTATCATAATGAATGTCGAAAATTCTGAGTCTTTCTTTCCTCAATACAAAACCGAAAAAGTGCTCATGTCATTTTATCTCAAATGAATCTTTCTATAGGCACCCGTTCAGATGCATTAAGAAGCAGTAATCTCATTCCAAAATCATTGGATAACACTTTAAATCAAAGTTCACTTTTATTTCTTCAAAACAAATACGATTAGTATGCAATGCACGATGCCTTCATATGACTAGGATAAAAAAAATGCAAAATCAATTCCGAGCAAGTTTGTTTTTTGCTTTACTAAAAAAAGATGCTAAAAGAAAATTTCACTAGCTACATTAATGTTCAACACCACTTCAGATGGCATTCCACACAGCATTTTATGTATAAGATTCGATTTAAAGTTCATTAGCTCAAATACGAGAAACCGAGTTCGTATAACATTTTTCTATTCATAGTAATCAAGACTAATGTAAGGTAGGCTAAACAACGGGATCTTATGGTCTCGAATTTATTTAAATTAAAAACACGAGAATACTATTCGTATAATTCTTTTCATGTAGATCAATGGCCGAATTGTTTTTGCAGTTAATCAAAACTAGCAGCTCTGGCAAACTTTTTATTATTGCATTGAAATTATGCTAAAAAGAACTTTTGCGATTTTTTCACTATTTTGTTTAAATTACTTTAAAATCTAAGCTTAAATTTTTTCTATGTGAGATGCTGAAACTCTTGAAGTTCATCCATGATAAAACTTCTATAGAGATTAAATTGAAATCAATTAAATATATCTGGTTTTAGGTTTTAGTCCAAGACTTGCTTTACCAACCAGTTGCAATATCAATCTTTTAAAAAATTAACCGTTTGAAACAACTAAATAATGTAAAATGCAAAGTAAAAATTTTAATATTTAATTAATATATCTGAATATTGAGAAAAGAATGCTCTAGAGTTATTAAGAAATTATGCCATAAAATTCAAGAAATTGCATATTGAATATATATTCAAACCTTCCTTTATCAAGAGCAAAAACAACGCTTCATTTCAGGATTACTTTTTTGAATGATTGTGTAGCACCCGTTTCGAGCTATATTTTGACACTTCAGGTTTCAAACTTTTTCGCCAGACATGTTATAGCAGATTTAAAGATGGGATCGGCTTTAGAACCCAGATCTCACTTATTCGCATGGTAAAATTAATATTTACGATAGGAACAGAGAAGTGGTCCTAAAAAGGGATGTATACTGTCTGACATGCAACATATTTCTAATAGAAAAAAAAATATCGTAACAGAATAATTTTCTCACAACGAAGACAATATTTTTTTATTTAAGAATTCAGATTTAGAAATTGCACAGAAAACCCATATATTAATACATAATAGTCTTAAAATACAGTTTTTACATTGATATATTTTTATTCTAAATTGTGTGTTCAATATTTTCTAGATAACTTATTGATAATACACTAGAGAAATATCTTGGCCGATTCTGAAACATTCCAAAATATCTTAAATAAATCCTAATGCTCCAAATCAAAGATATGATTCGATTTTAATAGCTAGAAATATTTCTGATAGAAAGCAGTAATTATCAATAGAATACAAATTAAACTTTTACTCAAATATTATACATTCACATTATAGGAGAGCATCATAAACATCAAAATCTAAGAGGTCATTCGTTAATCCTAAGAATAGATTTATTAAACAACCAAACGCTTTTTTGTTCACTTCTAAATTAAGTTCACCACCCACGTTCAAGTCTAGACGATTCGAAAATCTACTTTTTTCTCTCTTCTTCTTACAAATATTTTCAACAGAATTTAATCTATAGAGTTTAACTTAAATTCTTAATAAAGTTATAAACTTGACCACTAAGTGTAAAAAACGTATCATTTGAATTCTTCATATAATTAATTAATCTCATGGGGCATCATAAAAATTAAGAATATTAAGAGAATGAATCAAAAAAGTATTTAGTATTTCTCAATGAAAAGAAATACTAAATGGTATCTAAAGTTTTAACATATTTTAATAGAGTCTTTCAAAGACATTGATTTGAAATCTGTCATTATTTATATATATTGAAATAAAACTGAGACAAATAAAAATAAAAATGGGACACTTTCAATCTTTTCTTTCAAATGTACAAAGCGTTTCTCAATTCTCAAATATCAAATTTTCTATCAAACTAAACCTGCAAGGATATACTGATTTCAAAGTTAAAAAAAGGGTACATTTTATCTCAGTCTGAAATTCTTTCCAAAGAAAGTATCGATCAATAACCTTTTAGTTCTAATCAGCAGTTCTGCATCTTATTTAGTTGAATTATTAAAGCACATTACAGTCACAGTATTAAATATATTAATTAATAAATATGGATAAAAAATAAAGAATATCAAACGAATAGTAGTTTCACTCAAAAAATGAAATTTTCGAAATTCACATAACTGATGATCATTTTTAATTTATTATTTAACTCTCAAAATGTAAAAAAAAAATTTTTTTAATTATTTTCACAATTGTAATTCTTTGTCAAGTTTCAGAAAATAGATGAAAAATTTGTTTAATCGCTACCATCAGTGTCTCATTTTTAAGACAAATAAATTTAATGATAACTAAGATATGTAATTTCTCTTGTTCCACTCACTTCTGAGAAGTATGCCTAACACCAATTCATATATTCTACTGGCACCATTTGATAATGGGAAGCATTCCTACCACCAAAAAAAGGCGATAAAATGAAAGTAAATTTATCTAATAAATTAAATGAATTTCATTTCTTAAATCAAAGTGAATTTCAAAAATATTTTAATACACCATAACTAGAGAAAAAAAAGGTTTCTACTAATGTCAGGTTCAGTTCAATTAATCAAAAGCTATCTATTCCAAAATACAAATGACTCTAAAGACGCCTTATTAAAAAAATGAAAGGTGCATCATCTAGCAGACACAAGTGATTTTGACAAATAAATATCGCCCATTGTTGGCGCGAGATGTTTGGCGTGAGAAGAAGCAAAGGACTCACCAAGCGAGCCAATATAATGTGGGCCGGATACAAACAACACATTGTGCGCAAGGAGATAATCCATTCTACTCGGCAGCATCCGAACGGAGCGAAGGCAGAAAATATGCTGTCCCATGCTCTTTGCTTACATGCCAACTCCGACGGGTGGGAGGATGGAGATGCACGTGGGATGTTGTGCAAATCCGTCTCTCTCCTGCAACACGTGTGGCGCGTATGCTGCTTCCTGCCACAAATGATACCTTCAAAAGAGGTGCGATAGAAACTACTTTTCCTATTAATTTTTCAGACCATGTATTCAGTTTTGACCCCGAATTGATAGGAAATTAATTGCTCCAGATTTTATTAGTTCATCTAACAATAAAAAATTATTCTTAATAAATGAACGTTTTTTGGTGAAATTAAGCTGTATTTCATATACAAATGCAATTTTACGAATTTTTTCAATCATGCTTTTTGCTAAATTTGAAAGCACTCGTTAAAAGATATCTGAGCCTTGGAGCTCGCGTTTGCACACCGTTATTTCCACAACATCTAACGAATCTGAAACACTATCATGTGAGTAGTGTCATGTAGTAATATATCATAAATCTGACAACCAACCCCTATAAAAATATAAAACACTCTTTTTTTCCTGTATCTGCTACTCAAATCCTAGACCACTTATGAAAATACAGGAAGCAGATCAACTGTTCATTCTCCTAAAAAATTTTACTAAAACAGTTTTGAGAAGGTCAAAAATTTCCTGTGAGTGTGTGTGCAGGTCCAGGAGAAGAAAGATAACAAGACAATATAATTAACAGCAATGATTAGAAAAATTCCAGTTTCTGCTAGGAACTGATGTTAATGGTCGTCCTTTTTGGTCGCAACAGGTCAAATTTTTCTGATTTCACGGGTAGTTAAAATACAGGAATCGCATATTTTCGAAGAAAACTTTCTTCAGAATTATTTGATTTTCAAATCCTATTGATTATTTCACTTTCTGTGGGATGTATGCAGTATATTAATCTCCTAATTCTTTCAGACAACATTCCTACTTAGAAATGAGCATGAGCATTTTTTCGAATTTCAAACTTTTTACAAATGTAATCCCTTTTGAAGCGAAATTTTTCCATATAAATTAAGTTGAAAGAAATTTTTGTGGTTCCAAAATAGTTAAATCAAAGAATTCGATTGTAATAAAATAAAAACAGCATAAATAACCTATCAGGGTAGAAGGTGGATTGCACAAATAATTATTAGGTAGTACAGAAATGATTGTCACTCATATAAGATGGAAAAGAGTTTATTCATAAAGACTGAGTATTACATTAATTAGACATACTTTCCATTGAAGTCTATGTCTTTCTGCAATATGGCTGGCAGTTTTCTGATGACAAAGGCAAATCTACGACATTTGCCTGCATTTTCTGCCTCACTGCACTCATTGACTTCGAACGGCATCCTTTATTCCATGCAGTGCAAGCAATTATCTGCGTTATTATGCAGTGCAAGCAATGTTGAGGCGTCAGTACATGAGAAACTCACTGCTTCCTCAAGTTTCAAATTCTGGGAATGTGTGAATTATTTATTGCAAGCAGCCTGTAATATTCCGTTACATTGCAAAAGGCCTGCTTCACTCACAGCTCATGAAATGTTATCTTCTGTTCACCAAATTCAAACTCGACTCATCATTTATGTGTGTGTGTGTACAGTCGTACACGGTATTGAAGATGGTCCTGAGTTCATATCTTTGACCGAAGTTTTCTGTCCGTAATTGAATTTGACAATCTTTGATGGTACTTGATTTCAGCCATGGATAACATATAACTATGAATATCACTTCTTGAAATCTTTTCTTAACTCAAAAACTATATTCTTCATACCTGGCCGTGATAATCACCTTCCATCTCTGTTATCTGTGCCTACAGTATTTACTTCAGGAGGAATAATCGTTTCCCTTAATCCCAAGCATAACACGTAACTTTGTAGCACGTAACTCATAAATCGTGGTACATATTTTTCTGTGTTTCGCTGACGTGAGGAATTTATGATGTGAGAGTGTATGCGTTAGTCAATTCCTGATATAAATGTATTAGAAATGAAAACTGCTTGAAATAAAGTTTTTTAATTATAAATTGCAAATAAATTTCGATATGCTGCTCTCGAAATTCTTCCAAGCACTGCATTTTTATGAGCAGAATGTTTAAATGTTGAAATTGATATATCTCACATAAGTAAATTTTTTTAAGCTGATAAATTTTTAATATATCCAAGTAATGTGAAATAACTTTTCTACATGATGTAAATCAAGTTAATGAGCTGATTATAACACAGCAAATGCAGCTTTAATTAATTGGTATTCGGTTCAAAGCAGATTAGCTCGAAAGTAATCTGCCTTGAATAAACGCAGTAGTATTAAAGCAATAGAAGGACATTCATACTTTCTGGAATTGGAGAATAATCAATGTTTCATAGTATTGATAAAACCTCGTATTGTTCCTGATAGGGCGAGTTCTTCAAAAGAATACGGAACAGTTGTAAATGAAGTGGTAAATAAACAGCGCAGATTAATTTTTAGAAAGTTAAGTGACATCTGGTTGAACGCTAGCAATTCCAATATACCAAATGTGTTTGGACTGTTAGTACATTTCTTTAAAAATGAATTCCATTGCTCCATCATATGTTCTATCACCAAACATCCTCAAACGAAACGCATGACAATTTCTCTTTAAACAATTGATGAACTAAGATAATTTAGTAATGAAAAGATAGATCTTGTCAAAAAAAGTATTTATTTGAACATTTCATTTTTTGCAATCTTCAAACTAAAAATCAAGCATATCGTCGTAAAGGGTTATTTTATATTTGTTTTATATAAATTTCAAATTTCCCAATGGCAATCTTCATTACTTTTGCTTCTTTTGAACCATTACTCTCATTCAAAATTTATCGAATATGCAGTTTTATGTAGTTTGAAGCAAAATACCCGGAGATATTGGGGGAAAAAGAGGTATAGGGCTTTGTCTAAATGTACATAAATGTAGAAAATAGGTCATTACTAAAACTTTTACATTTCATTCATTCTTATATAAATTTTACATTGCATTATTTGATGCGTTCGCTTAAAAGGGCCTTATAGCTGGAAGTTCGCTTTTTTTCTCTTGATATGCAAATTTACGAAGACTCACATATTCGATATTTCATTATATTATTCTTATTTTTTTATAATATACTAAGAATATATTAATATAATTATATTATATATATTTATATAATATTGTATATTAATATATTTTTAGAAAAATATATACTATCTCGAAAAAGTTAAATAGTTGGTATGAAATAAAAAAATGTTTTATCACAATTATTTTACAGTAACGAAAAATGATACCAAGAGGTTGATATGGAAAATTCCTTAATGAATATACATAATTTTTATGGTGAAATATTTCGTAGAATCAATATTTCAAAGTCCTTTCCATTATTATTATTTTATGAATCAAGAATTTCTCCAAACTTTCTTCCATCCTTTCTGATGCGTTATCCATAAAACAATTTTATTCAAATCCTAAAAAAATGATTCTGGATCGATTATTCTCTTCCTCTCCGCTTCTTATATTATAAAACTTCTTGCATACAAAAACTTAAACAGAAAATTAACTAAGTCAATTTGGGTAAGGTGCACTTCGTGTTCGACCTTACCAAGTATCTACAAAACAGAAATATTTACTCATTTTCATCTCGGTGTGTGGTTGAATGAATGAATTTTTAATGCTTGAATGAAAATGAGAACATTACAGATTCAATACTTTCAAGACACTAAAATATCATTTCAATCTGAATGAACTCAAGAAATTCTTTTCTCATGCACACATAAAAGAAAAAAAATATCCAGATATTCCAGCATTCTGAGTTTTCTATGCATTAAAGTTTCGTTTCATCATCCGCGTTTGTGTTTCAATAATAGAGCTCCAAACATCTCTTCTTTAATTATTAGGCAGGAATTCAATAGAATATTAAAATGAAGCAGCAATAAATGCTAAACAAAAAGAAATTTAGATCAATCTATTTATTTGGAAAATAAATCTATTCATCTAAAATGCTACGAATATATTTATACGAAATGCTACGAATCTTCATTGTTTCTTTATTGAAACATTACAGACTCAATACTTTCGATAAACCAAAATATCATTTTCAGTTTGAATCGATTGAAAAATTCCTATTTTCATGCACACGGAAAAGAAAAAATAGCCAAGAGCTACTTTTTAAAGGCATTAAATAAAAATTATTTAATTAATCACATTCGAATCTTCTGAAGATTCATTTCATGAATATAAATTTTCGAATTAATAGATCCTCAATATGTTTTTGCGAAAAGAAAAGACAGCAGTTTTATCTTCTTGTGCCTTTGATTAAAATCTGAAAAAAATTACATTATCATCAAAGTATGCTATACTAGAAACTACTGGATCCAGTGAAAATTTTCCAATCGTAGTCGCATTATATTTGCTTAAAAATTGCTATCTCTAAAAAAAATGTATTGTATTATCTTGTTACAGGCAATCATGCAGTTGACAGACAGCCCTAAGGTGTAGGAACCTTTTGAATTTCTCTCAGTGTTCAAGTCCTGTATTATGAAATTGTGATTTCTCTAATTCTTTCGGTTAACTGACTTGACCAATTGCATGTACATTGTCATACTATAGCTGGTGGCAAATGTTTGAAGAATGGTTCTTCCTTTTTTAGCTTCGTAAGAATTAAACCTGAATCGTCCAAACTTTTTGAAAAGCAGCGCAATGTATCATAATAGATGCCACTTGCTATGATCACTTTGGATCCACAAATGATCAACACAAGCAAAATGTCTTAAAAAATACAACTATTTTGTAGGAATACAAGAGCACCAGAAAATAGACCATACGTCATCATTCATCATCCGTATTATTCAATCGTTTTAATTAGCAAAACTCGACACGTTTTACAGTATTAAATAAAATTCATATGTATTAAATTTTTAAAACTATTTTTAAAAATTATCGAAACGAACGTTTTTTAAAATTTTATTATATTTTTTTTAATTATCATACAATTATTGGATAAACCGATCATATGAATAATGTTCATAAAAGATTCAAAACATTATTGGAATATTCTTACTTGGGACTATCCAAAGACTTTGGAATAATCTATTTTAGTCTTCTGACGAAGCAATGGTCCACTCGCACATCCGTCTTTGTCTATTATTTTGATAACTCTTTCCTTCTACGCGTATTCCACGTCTCCATCCATTCCACGTCGATTTCAAATTGTCATTCTTACGAACTACAGATTCAGTATCATTCTTACATTTCAACATTTATTTAAGAAAAAGTTGAGACATTTTCGCCATGTTTGAAACTTTCTGTTGATTTAATCTGGGAAATTGATCATACTGTTTCAGAAATTTCCTTTAGGTACAACACGCAGTGTGTGCTCATCCTGAAATTAAAATGTACTCTAGTCACAACCGTTATCTAAAAAAAAACCTTTTGTGTGAGTGTATGCCTTTGATCTTATTGTCGATCTCAGACTTTCCCTTCCAACCACCAAAAGTGATCACTGCAGGCGAATTGCTAATCAATAAAGCTGGCGGATTTCATTTGCATTTAGATACAGGAGATTTGTTCTCCACTATTTTGATCGGTACAACCGACTGAATGTTACATCTATGATCACGACAAGCGGCAGCTAAATACCTCGCCTTTTACAATTCTAGGAATGTGGGCATACATATATAATATGTTCCAGCCAAACGCCCTATTGGATATTTCTTGACCAATGTGTGAATTGGAGGCATGTCATCTGGAGACTTGAAAAAAGAACTGACTGAGAAGGGAAAAAATTATTTTGATCATATGTAAAATCTTGGAATACAAGAAATAAAAGGAAAGGATTTCATTTTAGGATTCAAATAAAAAATAATTTGCAATGAAAATAATATTTTTTAATTTAATTTTACAATGGAAATATTAAAATTCATCTTCGAAACTTGATTCAAATATATACTTACAAATATAACTTATTATATTATTAAATATAAGTGTATTTAAGCAATATTTGAATTTGAATTGCGAAAATCTCAGTGTTTGGAAAAATATAAAGCGTGTTCAAGTTTACATCTTTTTCACTTACATTATTCACTTCGAGCCTTTTGTTAATTATATCGTAAATTTTTTTTAAGGGCACATCGCGATACTTTTTTTTTGGAGGGGGGGGGGGCATTTCCACTAAATTTTTTTAAGGTGTTTCTTCTGACTATCTTCTATTCTTGCGATTTAGAAGAGGATAATTTTCAGAATTTGCTCTTATTCAGACAATGCGAATAGCAAAGCCACTCTAAACACTCCTGATGCTGGAAACCTTTTCCGACAGAAGAAAAGAAATTTGGAACTTTCCAAAAATGGCTAGTGTAACTAAAGAATGTAATATCCCATACTGTTAGTAAAGAAGCAAAATTAATTTTTGGAAACGACCTTTCCAATTTGCTGCTTCGTATCATCACTATAGTAAAAAATCGTAAAAAGTATGATTTATATGTCATAAAAAACTGCATTTAAAATGAAATGACAATACTAATAGTGATATGAGAAAGTTCTTGTGATTAAACTATTTTGATACCATATGGAAATTAATACGTAACATGAAAAGAAATTTGTATTTTGTAGTGCCCAATTTCTTTCTATGCTCCATTTAGAAGAAATCATCGTGCATACGCGTCAGTTTCTACAAAGAAACCCAGGCTAATAAAGTCTTAATTAAATAGAACTTTAAGAATGGGAAAAGAGGTATTTGAATTTCAAATTATCTGAATATGATCCATTTTTCTCCTGCCGTAAGAAAAATAAAATGTCTCTAATGTCTAATTTACGGTTCAATCATAATATCCAAAATACCACAAAATATGAGAATCCAACGAGATTACTTGAATTCCGTTTATCGTAAAAATTACAAATAATATTTGAATAATAATAATATAATATTCGAAATCTAACATTTTCAACAGTAAGATAGCATGAAGAGGATATAGATATGCGTTCGTAGTCTAAACAAGAACAGCCTTAATAATAATAAGAGCAAGAATATCATGTTTCCAAGAATAGCCATTTTTGACAAAAGCAAACTTTTCACAGTTGATTATTTTTAAACGGGAGAACTGATAATTGCATATTTTGTCCTGATATTTTTCAAATACTTAGAAAGATAACTTCCGGTAAAATTCAAAATTTAAATCAAATTTTTTAGGTAAATTACCTCAATAAATGTTTATGGAGAATCATTAGAATCTTGTTAGTAATACTGATATGATTATATAATCGGGAATAGTATACGATCCAAAACTAAGCTATAAAAAGCATATCAGTTACCACATAAATTTGGGAAGTTATCCACATTAGAATCCCTCAGAATATAACAGATTCTGAAATGAAATGCATTTTTATGTCCAGTGTTTCCATTATTCATTAAATATTCATATTAATGGCCATTTTAGATCCTCCAAATTCAATGATGTATTTTAAAAGAAATCCTTTAATTTCATAATGGAGAGATGCACTTGATTTTTATTGAGGCATATGAATTCTCCCAGTTGGCGCATTCTCATTTAGTGTGCTTTTTACTTATAATTATGCTTTTACTTGTAAAATGTTAAATCTTGTTACCATTTTAATGCCGATTGGAAGTAGAAGCATGTTCATTGAAGACTGCAGTACAGAAGATACAGAATGCGCTATTATCCTTGCTCAGCAGTTTAGTAACTGTAAAACAATACCTGCAACTTGAGCTTCCGCTCGTGAAGGTACATGACCAATCGTGAAGAGTTTTAGTGATGACTGAGCTGTTACAGATACTCCCTAGTCAACGTTTAGTTAAAAACTGCAAAATAACTTCATTCTTGTGGAAAAGGTGATTTTCATTGTAGGTAACTGACTTTTGAAGCTAATTTAAATTCGGTTTCAAATGAATTTGTTACTGTTTGATGTATACCAACATTAGTTCCATTTAATGATAATCACATTTAATTACTGTATTTAGTTGAGTTTTTTTTAAGTTTTAAATTTCGTTTTAAATGAAGTATAAAAGCAATATTAATAAAACGCAGCAAACAATAACAGATAAACAAATAACAAAGCAAACAATAAACAAAGCAAACAATAAACAAATTCATTTTGAAAATTAATAATCTTGTAACGATTATTGCAACATCTAAAATGATTTTAAGATTCATGAATAATTTATTCCGTCTGACTTCTAAAGAATGTTAATAATGAGAGACTAATAATACAAAAGATTAGGCCAAAGGAGCAACATTGCATTGGAAATGCAATGCTATAACATAAATCTAGCAACCTAGTTTAGTTTATAAATCAGTCCTTTCGAAGATAACTAATATATGACTTAATGTCTTTTTTTAATGACTTACTAAGGTTGTTTATCAAATCACGAATCTGGAACAGTTAATAAATTGTCTATTTAAAAACTGTAGAATAGGACGCTAGCGCGATTAATACCACTCTGTGTCAGCAAAAAGTCAAAGAAAGTAAACAAAGAATCTTGGGGAAAAGGAATAAGCTTAGGATTTCCATCATCAAAATCTGTTGAAAGTGCTGCCAAAATGAAACCGAAGAAAGAAAATTCTTTTAAAAGTCGTCATGCGAAAGAAGGAACAACAAGATTGGGCCAAATGACTCTTATGCACCTGGTCCGACATCTCAAGAAAAAAGAAAAAAGACAGTGGGGCAGAAAGTATAAATTTGTTGAAGTCGACAGAAATGCTCGGAAAAGGAACTCGAGATTATCTACTTGCTCGAGCAACAAAACAATTTAGTTTTTGTTTTGTTTAATATTATCTGAAAGTATGTTTTTTAATATAATCTAAATATCTCTAACGGCTGCAAATAGAAACTATAATGAGATAAAGAATTCCATTTATTTACATCCCTGAAATGCGTAATATCAACAGCATTGCCCATAATTGATTAATTAACCAATAGAATCCAATTCATGGTAAATGGTAGATAAAGGCTTTTAGATAAATACACTTACATAATTTATTTGCACGAAATATTCTTTTTTTTTCTATTAATTTCTCGATAAAAACACATTTTTATTTTTGTATAGTTTTAGTTTGAATTAATTTCTACTTTAATTTTTTTAAACTAAAAGTCATTTTTTAAAAATAAAATGGAAACTTCAAATGAGTTTTTTTTCTCTCAAAATCACTATTAAGTAACGCCACTAGTACGAAACTCAGATTTGATTAAATCACGGATCAACTGCTAAATAAGTTCTAAAAACAATATATTGTTGTTGAGAATATGCAATTACTCACAGTTGTAAAACTCTAACATTAGCGAGTGAACAATCATTTGCAAAATTCCATCTTACAAACACAAAACAAGTAAAATTAAATAAAAATGTGAAAAAATAGAATCTTCTGGAACTACGGCTCTGGTTCTTCCTATTTCGCATCTCCTTTTTTCAATTCCTACTATTAGTTCACACTCTCCCTATATATATTTATATATCTCGTTCAAATTTTCAATCGTTAATAAAATACTTTTGATTCATCCACTCAAGTTCAAATACATTTTTATAAACTTGTAGTGGATGACACTTGATGTTACTACAGTTTTTTCAAATATTAATTCATTAATTAAATTTAATTAATTTTTAATATTTAAAATCGAGTTTTAACAGTTTGTAATAAAAATTGAAATCAACAGGCAGTATCTCAGTCGGTAAAATGCAAGGATTTCAACATTTTTCACGTGAAGGTGAAGAATAAAAATTCAATTCTAGCGAAAATCAATAATTTTTGATACTTAATAATTTTTTGATAATTATTTAATAAAAAGTAACTAAAATAAAAACTTTCTTTGTTGATTTAAGTAGGAATTGAATTTTTTTTTTTAATTATATTACTTGTTCCTTAAATGTTCTCAAAGTCGTTATCTGGAAAAATATTTGAGAAGACTATGAAATTCATTACTGGAAAATCCTTGATTCGTCAAATTTTAATTTTTAATGAAACATTACTTTGATTGCTTAGATAATCATGGTATCACAATACAAAGGAATACGTAGTCAATACGGTTTGTTCTCCACAAATGGATTTTTGTACGAATTATAAATGGATTGAGCTTAAAATTAATAATATTAAAATATGTATCTAGCACAAAATTACCGTTTTCAAGAAAATTTTGTTTATTTGTTTTCTTTTGAAGTTCACAGATTCAAGAATCAGAAAATGGTTTACTTTTGTGTTAAGACAGTGAAGCAAAGATATTGACAAAATTATAAATTGAAACGAAGCATTTTCGAAGCTGAAACTAAGTTATAGAAATACTAGCACTGCAATTAAATAATTGTTTCTTTACTCTTCATCAATGTGATGTAAGTTTATTTTTTAAATATAAAAATAACTTTTATATATTATAGTTTTAGGCAAGTACAGATTAAAGGCTAGGTGCACAAAGCGAGCGCCAGGGGTCCAAAACGAAGCCTTTTATAAATGTGAAATCCTTCCTATTCACTCGGTTTATTTTATTCGAACTGGTCATTAAGCACGAGAAGTAATCAGTGGCACATTGACAGTAGTTGGATCCTGCCACACCTACTGAATGTGCGTAATTGAGAAGACGATTCTCTTCCCGGCTTCCAGAGAGAGGGTTGATAATGACTTTTCCATCATGTTCAGGAGGTAAGTAGTTGCTATCAATGTATTTCACACCGCTAATCGTTTTTCGAGCATTATGACGCTAATCTGATTGCCTTTTAAATTTGGATGTGTTATCACATAATTCACTAGTTGTGTTTCATGATTCATTCGGATTTTTTTTTTAATATTAAGTTTAATTCAAAAGATTTTCAGAAATTTTTTAATAGGTGAATTTTTTAGATAAAGGGAAAATATATTAATTTATCGTGATTGGTTCATATTAAATACATACATACTCACATTTGTATATAAAAGTGTGATTTATGAAAACATATGTTTGCATTTCAATATATAAAACTACTTTTTGTTTAATTACAAAAGCCAAGATTTTAAAATGAATTAAATTTATAATAGAGTCAAATTGACCATTCTTAGAATAGGAATCAAAATGGCCTATCATCTGCGAAGAATTACATAGGTAACGTAGCAATTCCAAGATTAAACATCATGTTTGCAATTCTTTATAACGCTGAAGTTGCAGTAAAAGGAGTTTATCAATTGATAAATTTTATCTTTAAAGATAGTAAAAAAAAAAAAAAAAAAAAGGTTTTAAAACAATAGAAAGGTTGTTTTGGTAAATTATTTTCTACCTTCTGATTAAATTATTACCTACCTTCTTTCTATTTTCTGATTTTCTACTTATTTTGAAAACTTTTGCAACTATCATTGTCTATTTATCTCTAATAGATAAAAAGCTGAATCACATTTTATCCTTCTAGGGACACCCTGCATATTAGATAAAAGCCGGATATCACGAAAGAGGAGTTTAGTGAGCGCAAATTTCATTTATATTTATTAACCTTTATTTACATTAAACAATCACACTCATTTAGTGACTTAATGATCGGATGCCATGGAATTCGAATTTTTAATCAAATTATCGAATTATGCCAATTTATATTAAATCGGTAACGCTATGCATTTTCCACTTAGTTATCTGGCACAGTTTTTGAGATAACAAGATTTACTACTATAGGCACAGAAGATTGCACATTGTGAAAGAGTAATTAACTTTTATTTCCACAATTCCAGCATTCTTCATTCAAGCCTTATTTGACATTTTTAAAAAAATGCCAAATAGCGATGTAAATAAAAGTGAGTCTGTACAGTCAGATTGTGATTGCTGGGACCGTTGAGAACTTTTAACACTAATAAAACCAGAAGTTGCGATGTAGTTATAAAATAGAATAAGACAACTAAGAAATCCACTGCAGAGTTGACTGTATTGACGAATGCGGCGTGGCAAAAATGATAAAACGAGACTAATAAAAAGATTTATTCTGCTATAAGAAAAAGCATTGAGTTGCCTCACTACTAACAGTACAGCATCGCGTTCCGGTCCAAATCTGATTCTGGCGGCTCAAGAACCCGCGCATTTACAAAAAAAAGTGTAACCCTAGTTTGGAAGTTCGCCAGCTTGGCGCGTTGGCAACAAAGTACATGCAGAAATGTAAACAGAAGTTTAGTAACAGTGATACATAACGCAGAATGTCACTTATAGGTAAACTTGCTTTCAAAAAGCTGCATTCAATTTCAGATCAATTTTAAACAAAAATCAAATTGAATTAGAAGATACAAAGGTAACTAACGGGATTGACCATCCCTTCGACTTTTTCATACAAGCACGCAATTGTATTACGGTTCATGGTACATTGACCATAATTGAACTTGTTTAATTAATCTCTTTGCGCAAAATTTGACTCAATGTACATTTGTGATATTAATATTTAGTAACCCTATTCGCTTTTTGAGTCATCACGCACGCAGACACAGTCAAACTGTTAATGGATTTGATACATATCTATGAATTTGGAGATAAGAACTAAAAGCCAAATTTCATATATCTAACCTATTGCGGAGGATTTTTACATGTTTACACTCTCAAGACAGATGGACTTCTTTCAATCTAATTTGGTCCTTATTTAACAGAAATATACAATTATGATTAAAAGATTCCATTTGGCCCATGTTGCTTGTTCCATTTTTGAGTATTTCATCATGCTCATAGACGATATAATCTCAAATGAATAAATATCTACAAAATCCAAAGAGATCTTCAATATGAGGATTCTTTTCCCGAGATCCAATTTTCTAATGAATTCATAAATTTCTCTCAGCATGCTTCATATACAAAAAACTAGAAAAAAAAAAGAAAAAGAAAGAAATGATAATGTCTAAAAATTGTTGCCTAAAAGCATAACTAATCTAATCTGTAAAATATTTATGCATGAAATGCTTTTTAAAACAATTAAAGTTTTTTTTTTTTTTTGTTATTATTATTCTTTTCCTTTAGTCATTTGTCGAGATTAGAAGCACACACAATGGCAGTTTAAGTGCTTTGGGCAAAAAGTTAAAAATGACAAAATTTATGACTGTCAGCATGAATTCTATTTGCGTTTTCTCTATTCTAATAACAATGGTTATTCTCTGTTTTAGCAAATTTGGAATGTTTTCACTATTAGGTGGTGTAAACATATATATTAATTCTGAAAAATATTGCCGCATCGTGAGGGCGTATACTTAAATTGTACTCTGCAAGTTTCAATATTTTTTGGAGTTAATTCTTTTAAATACAGAATTTAATTTTTATTTCTTCATGTACCAAATATAATGCATCTTCCCGCATTAATAATTTTTCAGCAGAATTTTTAGGTTTGCATGGTTAAAATAGCAGACTTTAGAAGTGCTTATTTTTCACTGTAAACCCCTGAACATAAATATTTTTTTATCCTTTGTAATTTTAGAAAAGATTCATTATTTCTAGGCGATCTAAATCTTCTCTCTTTCAATGTAAGATTGTCTAATATACTTTATTTTCTAAAGTTTAGTCTGTAGTTAAATTCAAATACAAAAGTGCTTCTTGACTTCAAAAATGGTGCATGTCTTAGTCAAAATTTAAAATCAACGTGCTTCTTCTCTATTTAAGGCACGTACGCCGTTACAGGGACGGATAATTTAATCTAAGATAGAAAAATAATCCCAATGATATTTTTAATAAAAATGAGTTAGTCTTATGTCCTTCCTTTGAGAAATCAATCCCTCACTGAGGAAACAAAAGTCTCCTGATGACACAAATGTAAAGGTGTTTGGTTTTCACAAGAGGAGGCTGCAATAATTTGTTTCATCAGTTATGTCGTTTATTCTGAGACCTTCATTTAGATGGGTTGATCCATTCGACACTGAGGGTATTTGCAAAAACTGCAGGGTTGTTTTTTTTTAACATTTATATGAAATAGTATAATAATAAATACATAATAAAAGAAATCGACGATTTCTCAAAGTTTAAGAACTGTAATCAGATCGTATGTTGTATTCATTCAGAATTTTCCAATATTCGTTTGAAAACATAATCAAGAAATTGCGGAGAATTCAACATATATATAAAAAAAAAGTGCAAAGTTTGCATCGAATTTTTTTATTACTCATTTTTTAGCCGTTCTTTTCTTTATTGTGCAATTATAAGATTGTAATAAAATTTCGAGAATAGATATGGACGATCTCAAAATTTATCTTGCCAGAAAAAAAGTCAAAACTACAGTAGAAATGAGACTAGCTATCTTCAACTCACAAACCCAAGTTTTTCTTTAAATAGAGGACTTTTTGTCTTAAATAAAAAATATGGCATTTCTTCAGACATAAATACTTATCCGTTGATTTTGATATTCGGCGAACCAATTTTTAACGATTTCAATTTTCCCGAGAGACAAATTTTGGCATATCTCAACATCCATGATGCATATCGTGAATTATTGATCAGAAATTGAATTTGAAATCCCGTAAAAATCAAAGAAGACTGTTCACTCATTTTTTGAAAATGCACACTGCAGTTATATTTGAGACACTCGAGAAAAGATTAAGAATCCAAAGAAATATATTTTAATTAAACAAGATTTGAATTCGTCATGTGACGAAAAATAATCGTTTTCGAAGATTTATAACTAAATTGACAAACTGCGAAAATATTCGCACAGATTGTATTATCCAGAATTACGATAGAAAAAAATATCTATTTCTCTTACTGGTTCATATTATATGCAAAAAGGATATGCAGTCTAAAAACTGACCCTTTTAAGCTTCTCTATTCATCGTCATTATAATAATACGATAAACAGAATTTCGATTGCAACTATAGTACGACGAGACATTTGGGAACCTCCTTTCCAAGCATTAAAGACGTTTCTAAATCACTCTTTGCCAACACGTGATAAGTCTAAACAACGCCCACTTAGTCCAGAGAAATGGAAAGGGGTAACTGTGAACTAGGTGCTATAGTTATAAATTAAGTTTTACGTTTCAACAGTTTTAAGAAGTTCATATATCAGATTAAAGGGTAAAATCCATCTACTATTTTGAAACCTTACAATAGAAAAAAATAGAAAATTTAGAGCAGAAATGGTAAAATTGATATCCATTTACCCAACTGTTCTATATTCCATAACGAGATCAAAATGAGCGGATTGTTTAAAATAATGATATTGTTATTTCCCAAACATCTGTAATGTGGTTAAATTTTCGCACCCACGAATGTATTTATATGAAAAATATATTTCAGTTGAGTAAATGCAAACATCTTTTGAAGGAGATGCCCAGATTTTTAATTAAATTTATTGAAATAGAAGATTTTGTAGATTAATCAATGTTCTTGAGTAGTAATTTAAGCTATCCTGTCCTCAATGGGACAAAGGGCACAGAAGGGAATAGAAACCTGAAAAAGAGAACGCAGAAATTGGAAAAGGAATTCCCCTCGTTTTTGCTAATTTTTAGTGGCTGGCAATGCTAAGGTCATTTTAATCTTCAGACGAATGAAAGTTTAATTTTGAAAGAAAAAAATTAGAAGTTCGCATAAGATGGCTCGTTTTTAAAAATTAAGCAGCGTTAAAAAGAATTTATTTTGAGGGCTGCTACAAATCTATGCAAAATAAATACGACACAATTTAAATTCCTTATTATGCTAAACCCCAAAGAAATTATTGAAATAAACACACTTAGACTGAAAGAGGAGAATGAAATACAATTCATTACCTCAGCATTTCAGATAACTCAGCTGACTCAGTTCCTAGTAGAGGCATTCATCAATATGATTTTTCATATAAAAAGATATAAATTATAATAATAGCAAATAACTATGTCTATAATCAAATGAGAACAAATATATGCATATTTAGTACATTTTACGTGCAAAACAGACAATGAAAAGAGTTTAAATTTAGAGTAAATTTTGAGTCCTTCGAAAGTCCAAAAAACAAAAATAGAGGAGGTTAATGTTTTTAATATATTAATAACTATCAATTAATATATAATATTTATTATCCATACATAATGACCACGGGAACAAAAACGAAACAACGAGTAAATAATTTAATAACTAAAAGGAATATAACTATTTTCATTAAAATTCACAAAAATGAGAAAATATCAAAAAAATAGATTTAATCATATTGGCATCTGAGCAATCCATTTTTAAAGTCATCAATTTTATCATGATTTTTATAGCTTTATTTTCTCTCCTTGGACGGCTTTAACCTTTATAACTAAAGAAAAATTCAACCTTTAGAACTTCCCTGAATATGGGCAGGAGAAAGCGACATGGCCTTGAAGACTAAACGGGTTTTCGGCATCATTTGTAACGAAATGGTGTCTGATATGACGAAACAACTTCTTTTATTTCATTTAATTCTTTCTCGTCAAATGATGTGTTTTCGTCATCCATTCGGTTCAGACAGAATAGGTATACTCATCTGATTTCAGCCGATCGTCAAATTCGAAAGAAAAAAGTAAAACTACTAATTTAATAAACATTTATACTGTTAGTTTCTCAACCAAAATTATACAACAATCAAAATTATACAAAAACTGATTCATTTAACAGTAAAAAAGAAAAGGCGATGGAAAATTTGCCTCAAAAGGTAACAGTTGGATTTGTAAATTTTTTAGAATTCACCAGAAATTTTCAATGTCTATTACTGTTACCCATTGCTGTTTCTGTTATTGCTTTAGCTTCTATAAGTATTAAAATTTATTGGAATTATTTTCTGCACGTTCTCAGAATTTTCGGCATACTTTTTTTTAGTTTGATCCAAATGCCAATTGTAAATAACAGAAAGCAACATTTAACTATGATTATGACCATGGGGTCATAATGTCCCCAGTAGTAAATGTAATGCTTCAAAAGAAATGAACCAAATCTTCCAGTTTTATTCTACAGATGCCATTGACAAATGCAGCTAGATTTTCACATTCACCCTCATAGTCCTCTAATATACATACATACATACATCATTTGACGCCCCTCATAATACATATCATATTCACATATACAGTATACTATTGGAATGGACGAAGTGTTTTTAAATAACACGCAAAAAAAAAAAAAACGAAAATTAAAAATTTTCAATATTTCGTATGAAAATTTTTTTTTATATATTTTAACATAACCAGTGGCAGAGAAATATATTATTTTGTAGTATTTTTTGCGTGTTTACGAATGTTTAACGAACGTATTGACCTCAAAATAGCAGTAATTTCGCGTTCATTTATAATAGTAGACACATAATGGGACATGTTGGATTATAGAGAGAGTTTGGACTATAGAAAATCATACACTGAATTATACAAAGATACGTTTTTCAACTCATGAGGAATGTTGAGGAGTTGAAAAGAAACATGTTCAAAAGACAACTCATGTGCTGGAAGGGAGAAGATATCAAGTTGTACCAAGGAATAATGACTAATCAAGTAACATGTTTCAATAAGGGCCGAGTGGTATCTGTCTTGCTATTCGCAGTGAACCATTATTTATTTCTATTCTTTCAGGAAAATGTATTTATTTTAAATTGCGCAGTTTTAAATCACTCATCAGACAAATATGTTATCATTTATTGCGGTTTTAACCCTTAACCTACGATTTTTTTAAAAATCTTTTTCTTCATTTTCTATGCAAGTGAAATGATTAGATTTCGAATAAAACAAATATTTTGAAACTTTCTTTCCAAATGATTTTTTAAGCAAGAGGCTGGGACATTATAGTCAAATAACTTCAAAAACTACTTTTGTTAAATATTATTTAAACTAATTTTAAAAGTTTAGCGGGATGTATATGTCCCATTAGAAATCAAAGAATAAAGGACAACATTCAGCCATAATTTTCTTTTAATACAGAAAAGTGTTTGAATTTTATTATCCGCAGCTGCAATAGAGGTATCAGTGATTGAAAAATAAAAGTCACTTTAGAAATTTTTGATTCATCTTAAAATTATGTTTGTTACTTGCTAATTTTCGTATACCTTGCTGGCTTTCGGGCAGTATCTAATAAACCTGAAATCAACAACTACCCTTGTATAGTTTCCAAAACCACCTACGAGGGATAAATAATCGCTCAGGCAATTTAACTGTAACCGTTTAAATCAGAACTCTAAAGCAATGCCCTCGGGCGAAAGAAACGTCAATAAAAATAAAAAGAATGGTGAAAGCGCGGCAACGGAAGTTTCCTCCTCTATGCTATGTTTCAGTAAAATGTTCTTTTCTTTTAAAAAAAATCAATGCTTACCATTGTGTAAAGTTTGTACCTGTGTAACGTAACTCTCAATAAATAACTATTACAGTAATTGAATTAAAAATGAACCCATAACAACCTCCAACGACATCTGATATCCAAACAGTGGCTTTGATTTAAGTAAATGTTTCGCTTTTTTTTTTTTTTTTCATTTCGTTTTGTTCTTGTCATATTCTACACTCACCGGAAAATTTCTATGTTTCGGAACCAACACACTCATTCGAAGGATAGCAGATACAAGTTTTGTGTGTATTTTAATTGAAATTGAAACATTTTTTTAATTCTTATTTTGTGTCAGTGTTATATTTCTAACCAAAAAGAAGTGGAAAAGAATTTTATTTTATAATTAAATTACCGCTCTTCTACTTAAATGTTTAATATTTTCCCAGCTCAAATTCCGAAAGTAAAGCCAAAAGAATCTCCTAGGATGCGTCTAAAGGCGATAACAGAGTATATCCGTTTTTTTTTTTTTTTTTTTTTTTTACGAATTTTAGGAGAGCTGACAGAAAATAAGGGAAATGCAAAGTGAAATGAACAAAACGGCATATTTCTTCTGAAATAGCATGAATTATATATCTATCAAAACATCAAGCTTAACAATATTTTGCCGAAGAAGTTATTCGAACAAAGTTACTTGAAACATTTAAATGAAAATGTTAGTGACCATTAGCGAAATAACTAGTCACCAAAAACGGCTAGTACTCAATTAAATTATTTAGAATTATCAACGTCAGTGCAGCATTTGTTCGTTAAATAATTTGTGCGTCTTTTTTTTTTTTTTTTTCAACAGTGCTTTTCACGGAATTTTTGAATTCAATCACGAGATTTTGTGTTCCAATTTCTTTGATAGAATTTCAAAAGTGAAACCGACAACTGATAATTGTAGAAACATGAACCGACAAAAAAGTTCTGTTTCTTTTTATCTAATAAACCGGGAAAGTTGTAAAATAGAGTGAACTCTGAGTTTTACAGACTATTTGGAGCAAAAGCGTGACAAAAAAATTCTACCATAGAAAATATCAAATAAGAAAAGAAGTTTGCAATTGCATTGTATAATATAAATGTAAAATTTGTATTCTGCATACCAAATTAATTTCGAAAATGTTCCTAACAGTTTTTTTTCGAAGGTTAAAGATTCTAAAGGTTAAAATTTGTGTCGTAATTCAATATTTATTATAGTTTATTTCAATAAGCACTGTTTATATTTTATCATCATACAATATTAGTATTTCAATTATTATTACTATTAAATATTAAAATATTCCATATATCCTTTATTTTAATACTAGTCGCCATTGACGATAAACTGTTCGTCAGAAGTAATGCCCTCTAAAATTTTAAATTAAATATTCATGTAAATTAGTCTCTTAATAGCTTCTTCAGCAAAATATTTTTTAGCTTCATATTTCGATAGTCACATAACGCATATTTTTATAGAAGCCTCATGAAATTTTGTTTACTGTGTTACATATTTCTGTAATTTGCTGTCAGTTGCCATTTGAATTTGAAATGAAAAATATAAAACTTTTTTTTGCTGAAACCAAGCATATTTTTTAAAAATGACTACAGAAAATCGAATCCATAATCTTATGAGTACCACAGAATATTTTTATATAATTTTCGCAAAATTTCAAAGAATTATTCAATAAAAATTCTCTGATTCATCATAAAATTCAGTTAAAGCTTCAAAAAGATTTCAATGCAGTAAATAATATTTTATTTTATCTCAATCAACAAATGCAATTCTGAAAACAATTATGAAGTCTAAATTTTATACAGTCCTTCGATCCTATAAATCATATTTAGTAAAATTATCTTGGCAATCTAATGTTTTTATAGTCTGACTGAATTATAAAGCTTCAAATACCATTATTTTTGGATAATCAGCAATTTTATTATTTTAGACAATCAGTCGCGGGAAAAATCCAAGCGCTGATTGGCTATTTTCTAAAGACAGTCGATGGAGAGGACTAAAAACACGTGTTTTTATAGAAATAGAATAGAGGCATTAAGATTTTCATATCTCAATCAACTTTAATTGCAAAATAGTAGAATTTTTATTATTTAAAAAATTAGTGTCTCAAGAATATTTGATTAAACATAACTCATAGAACAGAGGATCTCTATAAAAATTTAAAAATTGTGTTTCATTAGAACATCTATTGATTTAAACTGTCTAAAATATGAATATTTCATTTAGATTATTTTTATTAAATACCTATGCCAATTAATAAAGTTTTAGAAATGAACTGTTGGCCCTGTTTAGAGTGGATATCCTGTATATATTTAAACAAAATGTATGCCTTAAATATAACTCCATTATTGAATTAAAAATATAGCTATTTTAAACGTCACAGTCAACTTTTTCTCATATTCATTTTTTAAGAAAATATAACATTTTATATTTATTTCATTTCATACAGACACGTGCAGAAAATTACACTTTTCAAGGTTTAATTTACAGTAGCAGTTAACTTATTTTTTAATTTGACCTTTTATCAATATGAGGGCAACACGTTAATAAAAGTTAATTTTTTGAGATGCACGAGTATTCTGCTCGCATATTTTGAAAGTATCTAAAAAAACGGGCCCCTCCAGAAAAAAAAAATGGCCATTTTCTCAATGTATGGGATAACTGGGTTATCTTGATGACCTAGTAGAGAAATTGGACCATTTAAAGTCTAAGGAAAGACAAGAAAGAACCACAAACTTCAAGCATGGTTAACAATAAGAAGTCTCATTCGAAACAAACAGAACAGAGACTCAATAATCACAAAGGAAGAATTTATTCAAAGGGTACTAAAGAACAATAGGAACAAAAATGTGACAGACAATCTCTGCCTGAGTTTCCCTATCCCAATAGACGGAATTCCGGAATTCCCAGCCGAACGATCCACAGAAGATGCACATACATACTAGCACTAAAGCTACCACAAGCCGGTCAAATGACCGCTTCCAATGGCAATTCCAATGTATCGGTGAAATGCCGGTAGGTTTAGTGCTAGAGGAAGATGGACCTTCTCTTATGGTTATGTTTGTGGCACACCTTTCTGTTACCGGTCCAAAGTGTTCTACCTGTTTTTCTACAAGGGCAGAACTGAATTCAGTGTAGTAACAAAGCTCAAATCATCTTTCACTTTAATTGCATTTCTACCTATCAGAATCAAACAAATTAATGGAGTCGTTTATGCTCATTCCATAGCCACAAATTCCGTTGCAGGAGAAAATTTATTAAAAATTCTTCAAAAACAAGATGTAAAACTTACCAAAAAATCGATTAGTTTGACTTTTTTTTATGGACAGTCTTCAAATAGAGGTTCTCATCACCCAAGTGAATGATCAGATAAAGCACAATTCTATATCACTCAAATTCAGAATTTTATATGACACTAAAGATAACAGAGCATTTGGATTTCAACTGGACTAGCTCTTGCTGTTATAAGCCACAAAGAGCAATTTTTTAACACAGAAAATACCATTTTGAAAAAATACCCATGTATATCCAACACTGCCAACAGATTAATGTATCAGAAGCACAAAATGACAAAAAAAATAAAGAAACCAGAGAAGCACATTCTATGCTAAATTAAATAAACAGGAAGAGCTCAGACGAGGAGGTGGGCAAACATCCTATTTTGAACATCATATATCATCAAAATCCATTTGTTGTCGTTCCTCCTATAGAGGTCACTAGTTAGAAAAGAAATTTTGAAAGATGAGATTAACCATTTTCTAAATGAAAAAATCATCGAACCTTATGAATCGCCGTACACTGCTCCTGTTGTTTTAGTCTCTAAACCTAATGGGAGTTTTCGGCTTTGCATCGACTACAGAAAGCTGAATTATGTTACTAAAATCGATGTTCACGTTCTTCCAAGGGTACACGATCCGTTCCATACTGCCAAGCATAGGCAATATATAAGCACCATTGATTTACAAGCTAGATACCACTAAATGAACATCACTGTTGCAGATAGAGACAAGAGAGCATTCACCAGTCTAGTGCCATAACGTGGCAGAAGTGATGAGAATAGCACGCTGCGGCGGCAATTTTGCAGGTCGACTAGCTCAATGGTCTCTAGAAATCGACGAGTTGAATTTAAAGTTTGTTATACTACTGGCAAATCTAATGTCAAAGCAGACATGCTATCTAAACCATTCATTGAAAGTGTGAGAGACAAATATGAAGTTAATCACTTCTTCTCAGCAATTCTACCATCTAGAAGTTCTAAAGAAATAAGTGAGTCTACAATGAAAGATGACCACTTGCATCAAATCATCGAAAATTTCCAGTCTTTCCAGAAGAAAGAGAACTTTGCAAATTGGACTAAACAAGGATATTTAATAAACTAAGGTATTCTACATCGTTACGTCTCAGATGCCGATAACGAGGATGCAGAATTTGTGGTTCCATCCCATGAAATAACTGACGTACTAAAGCAATACTGCCAGCTCCTATGGAGAAGAAAGAACTTATCAGAGAATCGCACAATGCTATTATTGGACAGGAGGGTGATCTCTATTGCTGACTGTACTAAGAAATGTCCGAAATATACTCGATATATATAAATTAATTTGAAACTTGCAGGACTATTAAGAATAGTTCTTCAGATACAGAAATTTTAGTCTCTATTTATTGATATGTTCGGAGCTGTTCCTAAAAATACCAATGGAAAATACTAGATAATTATCGTTGAAAAATGTGCTACCCGATTTATAGAAATTTTGCTCTTGAATCAGCAACTGCTGAAGAATGTGCCATCTCACTTGCAGAAGAAATTTCTCTGACATGGCCTTCCCAGATGAATAAGTAACAATTTGCTACGATTTATAAACGCTGTCATACAGAAGACTTATTTCATCTTTAAAACCGACCGGTGTTTCACACCTATTTATTACTTTTAATCAGCCTCGTCGAACGAAACAATCGTGACCTTACACCTCGATTGGCCATTTTCGTGAGCAATGACCATGAAAGTTGGGATGAAAAACTCCCGAGTACTCGTTTTGCAATGAATATATATAAACGTGGAAGCACAGAATGCACTTCTATATTTCTACAATTCGCTCATGAAGTATGTACCACTAATGATGTTGTTAATGACTTAACGTGTTTCAGAGAAATTGGCAATATCGTTCCCAAAATAACAGCACACAAAGAGTTTTTTCTGAAGCTCTCAAGCGGATTCCGAGACAGAAATGAGAAAAAGTAGATCAAAGTAAACAACAGTATGACCATCGCAAACGGCCGTTATACTTTTCCCCTAGAGACAAAGTATGGGTTACACACATCCTGATAGCAAAGTTTATTCAAAACATACTGCCAAATTGGTAACAAAAACAATGGCCTATATTTGATCTTTACACAAAAATCAGCAACAGCATATGAAATGTCAAGACTTGATTTTCTCGAAGAACTTTTAAGGACCTATCATATAACTGCCTTAAATCCAGCCTTAAACTAAATATATTTAACTGTTGGTTCTATTCAAGAATCGAGGACGTTCACGAAAGATTCATAACTTGTCTCCGTTACGACTGCCACACAGGGACATGTATTAACACGACCACAACAAAATTGCCCTGGTTCCTCATTACAACACCGTTGCAATCAAAAGAAGAGATTGTAAAGTCGTAAATTTAGCTACTACTCTTAAAGCCACATACTGGAGCTAAATACCTGCGAATACCTCCAACCGAATTTCTCAGATTTCTAAAACAGCCTCTTCGAGTGAAAAGGTCAATGAAAACCAAACGAATGACAAATGCGTGGCTATAAAACTTTTAGTCATTATGTTATGCTTTGGTATTGTTTTTTTTTTTAATTTAATGTTTGTCCTTATGTAGTGTTTGCTCATGCGCAATATAACTCTTAAAACCCAATTCCTACACTCATTAGATTATTTTAAATAAACTTATAACAATTCCTATTACACAGCTATCTTAATCGCATGAATCAAAAATTTTCAAATTCATTATCGTTTCAAACATTTATTAAGAGCTTTTTCATGTCAACTATACGAAATTTAATTAATTAATTTTAGTGAACTTGTTTGCTAGTGATATTTATTTTTAAAAAGATTTTATACTCCAAAATTATATATTACGTTCATTTACTTCTTTTTTCATAGCATTGCCATCCTCTGAAGTCTCATCTAGTGCTTCGTAAATTAAATAAAATACGTGGCAATTCGACTTTCTCATCGTGCTTACAGACTACGTTTAAGAGTTAAATATAGTACTGGTTTGGTTTGGTTTGGTTTGGTTTGGTTATATTAACGTACCGTTTGAAGCAACACTAGGGCTATTTTGGGACGGACCTCGTAGTTTTGAACCGCGGTCACATGACGAGAACGACACCTGAGCTGGCACCCCCCTCTCCACACCACACCAGCGGGAGGTCGTTTGGTCATGACGGATTTAACGTGCAACAGACCCCCTTATACGACGGTTCTTCGGTGGAATCTGGTCACGAACCTGAAACCCTCTGGTTCCGAAGCCGAGACCTTACCACCAGGCCACCGCGGCCCTGTTAAATATAGTACTGAAATCAACGAGTTGGACAAACGACCTCTAAACGAACATCTAAACTATTAACAGTTCAATTCACTAGCAAATTTAGTGAATAAAAATGGTTTGAAACCCATTCTTCAGCAGCTGATCGCTGGTTCGGATGGTTCAAACTGTTCGCGGCCATTCATTTTTTTTTTTTTTTTTTTTTTTTTGAAAACACAATTGTATTCGCAGTTCACAGTAGGACAGTTTCGTATGCAATTCGCTTCTCGCGAGTCTTCAATAAATCTACGAGGTTAAATCTGCAAACGAGGACGTATTTTATTTTGTGCCATTTGTTTATTTTAATTACAGAATGTGATCATCGGAAAATTTACTAATATTAAGTATAATTTACAAAACTAAATATTTACTCAGATAATCCTAGACATAAAGATCACTATAGAAATTAACATTTCATGTGGTCCAATATAAAATGCTTGCTGATTTCTAACCGGCTTGAAGAAAACAAAATAAAAAGCATCAAGGAAATAAGAAAAGATAAATTCTAAAATACAAATCACACAAATACCACATATTTTTACACAATTTCAGTTTTCTGTTCATTAGCATAATTTTATACAATGCAAGATTTAAACAATTATAATAATTTGCAATAATTATTCAGCCTTGTTTTATACATATAAATAACCTCATTTCACTACCAGTTTCGTTTTTCCGGAATACTAGCTTTTGCGGCTACTAATTTATTAATTTGGAATGCCTAAATATTTAAAATGTCATCTTCCCGCTTCAGAAAACTGAAGAATAGGAATATTATGAAAATTGAAAAGCATAATTACTACTAAGGCATTTTTATAATAAAATTTTTTAATTGAATGCCTAAACATCGCCAAATTTTCAATTTTTTTTTTTTCCCCTTTGCCAAAAGATCTAAAAGAAAAGAGACCTAAATTTTAATAATTGTGGAAATAAAAATAAATGCTTACAATTTGAAGTTTAACAAGTTATAAAAAAGAATCTATAGGAAGTTATAAAATGAATCAAGTTGGCGTGAGAAAATATTACTTAATATAAAGCTTCTCATATGAATTTTAAAAAAAACCACGTCACTTAATGAGTTTCAGTTGAGAACCATATTTTTAAAAGCGCGTAATATTAAACTGCGGGCAAATGAAAATCTACTTTGAAGTTGATATAGATAATGGATCGAAAAAAGCAAATTTCTATATCTTTATAAACGGAAAAATATGTGATTAAACAACATCTGTCTATTATATATATATATATATATATATATATATATATATATATATATATATATTGCGAAAATGACTTCAACGAACGGCTCGCAAATGTACAGATGTCGCTGAGCCAATCCATCAATCCTCACGGTGATAATCATTAAAAATTAAAAGATATCAATCACTGTGTTTATTATGATAACTTCTTCAATAGTTTTTTTTTTCTTTTTGCAGAAGTTGCAAAGTTTATTTTTCTATTGGGCGTCTGAACAGTTCATTAGTGGAAATCAGTTTTGTGATGGCAACCCAATGATAAAACTGAACCTGCCTTTTCTCACATCTTTCCTTGTCGTTCGAAAGAGAGAGGTTCATATTTAAAAGCTTGTGCTTTTTTTTTTCTTTAAAAAAATTGTTGCAATGGGATAGGATGACAAATTTAACATGGTGAAAGAATGGCGTCAAAACGAAAAACACATCGTCTTTGTTAAAGGGAGTTTGTCTTCTTTATTAATGAGTTTTCGTTCCTTACTTATTACAAAACTTAGAAAGTGGGCTAACTGATAAACAATAAATAGCTGTCTAAATCACCAAGCAATTAGCTTCAAGATTAATTACAGAGTTCCGCGACACAAAACAAGAAACATTCAGTAAGGATTAACAGTATGCACTCAATGTTTAAGTTCCAGTAAAATAGGGAACAAGCCTTCAAAATTTTGCGGTTCACTATTTTAGCTTGCAATCACATTTTAGATGATTAATAGAAGCAGAATATTCAAAATGTACCCAAATGAAATAAAGGCTCTCATGAAATGGCTTGTTAATTATGAAGTCAAACATGCCACAATGGTTCATTGTGAGAAACAGGAAATGCTTCACATACGGCCCCAAAAAAACGTATGTAAATAGTAGTGAATGACTTAAGTCATTTTCCTCTAAGAATTATGAGAGTAGCAAAAATGGCGCAAAGGCAACTGATAAAAAAAATGGCGCAAAGGCAACTGAATGCAAAATACACCTAAGCGATCTGTAAGAGTGACCGTGCTTAAGTAGGGTTAACTTCACAATCGCACTCAATAAAGAGCTATTCTAATAAAACATTTCATTTTATATCTCTTTCAAAAAAGAATTGAAAAATATAAAAAGAAAATGCAGTAAAATACAAAAATTTTGGTTATAAGTAATTTTAATGCTAGAAGTCGAATGAAAGCAATACAGCAAAAAACCATGTTGAATACTTATTTTCATAAATTCACAGTCAGGGCTTCCAATGAAATTTTTAAAATTGTTTTTTGAAAAGAAAGAACGGTGTGTTCTCACATGCAAAAGTTGGAACACTGATAAACAGAATTCATTACATTGAACTCTTTATATTAGATATATTAAACATTTTAGTATTTTAGAAATTTTCTGTGCAATTCAGTAAATTATTGATACAAAATATACTGCGCCATAATTTTTTGCAAATATTTTATTTTAATACGTAGTAAACGCATCGTTTAATGATCACAAAGAAAAAACATATTTTTTAAGAAAATGTACGAAATTGTGAATCATATGAACATGAAATTTTTCAGTTTTCAACCAAATTGAAATTTGAATGTTCGTTTAATATGATTAGTGATTTTGAAAAATTGAAGCCACAACTGATGGAAAAACTACATACTATTTGCGGAATCTCACTACATGCTATCTGATTCCGTAATTTTGATTCTGCGCAAATAAAAGCGCAATTTCAAAGAAACAATTTTTTTTAACCGAAGAATAATTGCACGGAAGAACAATGAAATTAAATAGCAGCAGATTCAAAATCTGTGCAGCCCCATTTTATTGATATCACCTGATGTTTCATTAAATATTTTTATCATTTTTTATGAGACCCTTTTCTCTTCTTGTGTTTCACTTTTGCAAAGTAGGCGAGAATGACACATAGTCTGTTTCAAAATGTAGGTCAATGGCAGGGCTCCGAACACTTGCCCTTATTTCTTGATCACCCTGTATGTATTTGGGTAATTTGAAAATATACACGCTTAGTCTTGTTGATGGAGTTTAATATGATTTTGAAAGAATTACATAAAGGGAAAGATATTTTGCAAATTCGTTTTCTAATTTTGAGATTTCGACCAACATCTTTTTCTTAAATGCGATATAAGTTCTATTCATTCCAGAAATAGGAATATTTATTTTCTCCTTTTTCATTCCTAGTAAATCAAAAAATTTTTTTGGTATTTGCATACTTGAACTACCGAATCAATAAAACATCGGATCAATCCTTTCACCTAAAACGTTCTTAAAACAAATTAAAGCTGTCGGCAAAATACAAATTGCAAATCCTATCCAACTATGCAAAGCCTGAACGATTTCCATCTTCGAAGTACCAGAGAAGGTTCTATAATATTTGAGTAGTTGGGAGAAAAGGGGGTGGCGTAGTTTACTCCCACTATGGGTTGATATAATGACCTCCTGATCTCATGCAATAGAGAGTTGCGGGAAATCTGACAATCTGGCCATATTTAAAGAAATATTTGATTTGGAATTACAAAAACCGGTGTAATTGCGAAGGCAAATTTTGCAGGTTCCACTAGTTGAAAAACATTCCTACCTTTTTTCTACGCTCATATTTTGAAAAGTTATATATTTATAGAATTATACATGGTTTATAACAGCTCTTAATCGTAAAAGATTTTTGTGTAAATGTTATTTAAACTTTTGTTTCCTGCCGCATTTTTGACTGGATAACTGTTTTCGCTGCTGCAGCTGGTAATCAAGAAACATTTTCCAAACTAGAACTCCTTTCGAGGAATAATATAGAAGAATCAAATTGAAGGTTTTTAAATGAAATCCAAATTAACTTCTTGACTTTTTGACAAGTTTTTGAAAGACAATATTAACCAAGAAAAATATCTGATAAATCATTGTTTAGAACTCACAGACGTCGAATGTCTTTTGCAATACAGTCAATCAGAGAACAAAATACCTTTGCGATTTTTGCTGTATTTTAGCATAATTCAATATGGAAAGAACATTAACAGCCTTTCATATTCAAATTATTCTGTTTAGTTTCTCCTCTGAGAAACACTCTTATATAAAACAATTGCTGGTTGTCATTTAAATTACTATTTGACACCAGTATAATGAATTGTATTTTAAATGATGCTCATTCATAAAATGCTCCAGAAAAGGGACCAGAATTTCTGGTAAGCATACTTCACTTTTAATGCTTTGGTGGTTGGTTCTTTTAAACTGGATGATATTCAAAGAATAGCCAGTTCTTCAAAATGGCTATTTACTTGTTCAAAAAATCATTTGCCATTTCTTGATGTTGATTCAAGTCCGGAATTAAAGAGAATTCTTGAAGAAATTCGTCTCCCGTAGTACGCTGATTTTTTTTTTCAATTTAATTTCTAATTCAAAAACGGAAGGTTTGTCACTAGTTAATTGAACGCTTCTATTTTTTTTCTATATTGGATTTTATCTCACTTTTTGCTAGAATAATTTTTCTGCAACAGCTATTGTAGTCACTACTGTTTGTATTTTTCAAAACTTTCAAATGGATACTAAGTTTAAATTGGTCTAAGTTACTATACTAAAATACTAAGTTACTGAAGTCAACTGCATTCTTTTTTTAAACAACTTACTGAAAGATCAACAAAGATATATCAAAATACAACTTGACTGATGAATATTAGATTAGCTAATTAAAATTGCACAATTAAATACCACCCTCGCTTAATAGGAGGGAAATATAAGCACAAATCCTTGTTTCCAAAAAAATTTTTGTTTCCTATTTCTTAGAGGAGCATCTGTCCCGTAGTCTAACCCGCACAGAAACATGTCCATCGGTGATTGTGACAGCAACGCAGTTTGGGCTGAATTGGGTTTTCTCTTTCTTCACTCGATGGTGATTGGCGCTGCAAGTGAGACTAAACACGCATCAACTGTTGCTTTTGAAAAACTTGCAATTACTTTAATGGCTACTGCCCTTTCCATGGAGGGAGTATTTTTATAGTTACTAACTTTTATTTCTTAACTTTTTTACATTTTTTCGCAAAATTAAAATCTAAGAAAAAAGAGAGATAATTTTCTGGTTCTGGAACAGCCAAAGGTCAACCAGTCCCAACTAAGTTACTGGCTAATGGTAAAATTCATGGAATCAATGAGTTTTTCCTTTCTGTTGTCAACCCATTTACCAGTTTCATGTGACAAAGGCAGGTAAAATATCAAAGAAAAAAGAAAATCCAGTAGGAAGAGATTAAGAACGCAATGAGAAGTATGTTCATAGTTTACCTAAATAGGTAAATAAAAGAAAATGCCATCATACTTGCCAAATTTGTTTTTAAAAAAAGCAGTATATATTCGAAATAAGGGAGAGCTTTATTTCCTCACAGTTTTGTCATTCAGTTTTTCCAACAATTCTAAGTGAAAGAATCCAAGAAAGAAAATAAATTATTGGATGAGTGAAAAATTCTTTTTAAGCACGTAAAATTTTTTCCCCAGATGTACAAAGCACGCATTCTTAGATAAACACACACTTTATTATTTTTTTTATCTCAGCATGGAACCAACGTTAAAACCGTTAATTTGATTAACATCAAAGTAAATAGAACGACCTTCATTTATGTTTAATCTTTTATATTTATTCTCAAATAGCAAATATTACTACGATAAATTTTTAAAAATTGCATTTCACTAAACGCTGATGCACACCGGTCGTTATTTATACCAATGCATTTGAAAAAAATTTGTAACCTAAAATATGCATCATTTTAGCCGGTAACGGTCCTAATAATTATTCATACATTCTGCTTTAAATTTACGAATTCAACTAATAGGATCATCAAAACATTTAGAACAAAAAATTTAGAACAAAAAATTAAAAAAAAAATTCAAAATTTGCTGGATGAAGTTATACGAACAGGAGCTCTAGAAAGGGAAAAAGTTCACAGGATTATTCATTAATTATATAAGTTTAAAATCTTCAATTATATTTTTCTTTTAATTTCTTAATATGAACCATTTGACAACTCGGAACATTTCATCAATTTGAGATAATTTTCGCGGATGTCTGACTACTTTACGCAAGAAAATATAAATCTGGAAATAGTTACAAGAAGAAAACAAACAAATATTAAAATAGTCACAAAGACGCCCAGAACTTGAACATCGGTCGCCATGTACAGTAAATAAGTTAAGCATATGACCGCCCTTAGCAAAACGTATCACCTCATAAATACAATGCATACCCATAATCGTCATAGTGAACAGAACGGCTAACACCACTTATTACGTCGTCGTCGTCAGAAACACGGACACTTATCTCGAATTAACTTACGAATGATAATTGTACGAAAAAAATCAATTTAGTCGAGTGCTTCCACTTTCGTTAAAACTGAGTATCTCTACAGAAATTGAAAAAAAAAAAATTAGATAAACATAAAGAAGGATAAACAAATATTTCGTCAAATTTCACAGATTTATCACAACTGAACACAGTGATGGAGAAATACAGATATCACTCCTCTCTTTTCAGTATTTGTAAAACGTTTAAATTCAGCAAAGAAAATCAAAATCAAAATTAATAAAAACAAAAATTCGTTTATACTGATATTTTACTTAAATACATAGAAATACAGATATCAGTTTTATTTCATTCTTTCAACATTTTAAAAACGTGCATATCAATTACGCAAACCGAATGAAAATCCAAATTACTAAAAAAAAAAAAGTTTTTACACCAATATTATACTAAGAGCATTAATTGTTTACATCTTTCGTCATGAAAGATTATTTTTCTTCTTCTCGTGATTAATTATATAAATATTTCTAAGCGTAGAATGGAGTTTCTTTTAGCGATTACTGATAAATAGGAAAGAAAAAAAGATTTAATCTGCTATAGATGTTGAAAGAAATGTAACATTTTCAGTTGCAATTAGCAGCCGAGTTATTTGATGGAGCTGAATTTGCTTCTGATTCATTTGGGATTCTAAAAATTGAGCAGCAGTTCGTATTTTCACGAAAGTGTTTGACCCAAAATCTTCCATCAGGCTATTAAGTTCTTCAGGAGACAGAAAAAGGGCGTATAAATATTGCGCAAGCTAAACAGAAACAAAAATGAAAAGTGATGTCATCCACCAACTCAGATCGCCCACAACCATTGCAAAATTGATCCTAATTTTGATACGCTTCTTACTAGGCATATTTTTTAGCTTATATAGGATCTTTTCTCTAAAACTGAAATTCAATATATTTTGGCTACAAACCGAATTCCATTTATCTGTTTTTGTGAGTTATGGCGTTCGAATAGACAGACTGGATCGTTGAAAGAGATCGCTCGAAATTTGATAGAAACCTACGATACAAATGTGTCTGAAAAGAAAACAATTTCAGTGTAAGGCTTTTCATAGAATAAGAAAATAAAACTTTTGCGGATTAACTTTAACTAGCTTTAAAGTATGCATTGATTATTAAAAACTCGAACACATCATATTTGCACATAATAATCTTCGAGAGAACTTCACAGCCAACAAATTTTCGTAATTATGAATATGCAAAGTATACATCAAAGTTTTTAAAATAGGACTTATTAACAAGCTCTTTTAATTATGAATCTACCTTCAACAGTTAATAAGTGATTTGAAAAGATCTCTAATTTCCTTAAATGCAATAGAACTCAAAGTTGATGGATCAGTAAGTACTGGGTCTTAAATGAATACAACAAAATTGATTTTTATTATTTAACAATTTTTTAATATATAAAATATAGTTTATAATAGACTAAAGAATAAAAACAATAATTATTATTGCAGATTCTACTGATTTTAAAAATAATAAATTCGTTAAATAAATAAATACACAGCATACAACATTTCGAAATGAACATTTAATTCAACATTTAAATGAACATTTAATTAATTTAATTCAAGCAGTACCAACAACATATCTAGCTTTTACAAAGATGAATCTCGTTATTCTCGTTACAACAAGGAATTTTCTTGTTATCGAATATTACTCAGCAAACAAAAATTAATTATTCACTTTCGCCACTGAGAACGAAATAAAACCCCTTTTTTATTTAGACTTTGAATTATTATTATTAGGATATTCGAATTATACTAATTCGAATCCTGAAATAATTAAGTATAACTGAATCATATAATAATCAAAATTAAGTATAACTGAAGAGAAAAATTCCTTTCGAAATTAACTCATATATAGGATTTTCTCAGGCGAACTTATTACATGTGACCATTTCTATATGATAAAATGTAGAGTTAAAATTAGAAAATTTTAATTCTAATAAATATTTGCTATTACTAATTCATATCCCCTGAGATTTAAATAAAAAAATATTACAAATTACGAAGTTATAAACAGGGTTTCTTTCAGATTTCCATATATGCTTTCTTTTAATTGCACTAAATAATTCGATTTCTTTATATTTAACATTAATCCATTTATCTTACACTAAAATTTTTTTTGAAAGACCCGTTATCAAAAGTTAATAAAATTCTTTCAAAAGATACGATAAAAAATTCCAGGTCTTCTTCATTTTCCCGCATGCTTTTCAGCTTTCTTTCAGTCAAAATTTGGTATAGTTGCACTGGCTTAAACAAATGAACAGTCGGATATCGAATAATTCTGATTAGAAAAATATAAGATAAATTTCGCATTTCCTGATTTTTGTGTTATCATCTTCACATGCACACGAAAGGTCATATAGACATCTCAAGGACAGATTTCCATTATTTTGATTAAAAAACTAAAACTTTTTTCTTTACAACACAGAGCAATTTTCTTTTATATAGATCTTTGAGTTGAAATATCGCATTCAGGCATAGACAGACGTCATTTCAAAAATAGCCTTTTCGGATTCCAGGTGGTCTGATCGAATTTTAAAACTTAATCTGCTTCGCAGAATATTTACAAAATTTGAAAATGCTTTTTGCGAGTTCTCAAAGTGAGTAACAAACGGATGAAATCTTTGCAAATTTCATACAGTGGAATTAAAAAAAAAAAAAAACGGTTTCATATTTAAAGTAATCAATATTAAAAATGAATTTCGTTTTTTATTTCAAAATGGCGCTGCAACCTAAATCTTTGAAATGAACCACCCTCACTTTTTTATTACCTAGTAAGAAAAGTTTTAAAAAATACATAATTTTCATTAATTTACCAATTAGATTTACTACTGACGCTTTTAATTAAAGAAATCAGATAAATATTATTTCATATTTTGGGGAATTGAATTCGCTGTTACATAAGATCATTTAAAATCTAGAGTGTGACAAGCTTAATAAGTTTGGATAATATTACATTCATTATTTTCATCTCTTCGGTTCTATAAACATAACCAAAAATAATTTGATAAATTCTTCGAAGGCAAAATATTAAGTTTACCAACAATACTTAGCTTCATTTATTTTCATTCGATCCCTTCTTTGACTTAAATAGAAGGATGTTCATTAAAACAGAAATTTAAAGGTTAAACATAATAATTGAGCGTAAACTTCATGATGAAAAAATTATTTAAAAGATTCACTACTACAAATTTTCGGGACAATCGATACAGGGCTAATAGAAATTATTTTATACCTTTTAGTCCACTTTAAAAAGGTGGTATATTTTTTAAAAAGTCTTTAAATAATCATATGTTTTAAATTTTTAGTATACCAAGTAAGACATGCTGTTTTCCTTTAAAGACTGCAAGTTCTAAATTGAAAAGTGTTAGATTTTTGAGACTTAAAACACTATATGTAAAATTAAATAAATTAGAAATTATATTAATGCATTGAAAAATGAAGACTATTTCAATTCTGCAATGCCTATGAATGTACTGTCCTTGATACTATTTAATTATCAACAGCGGTCTTTAAACATTACCAGGAATATTGGCTTTCCTATTCTTTATATTATTAATTGTTAATCGCAGCTATTAGCTTTTCTATAGTTACAATTATCTACAAATTTTTCTTTACAATGATAAAATTTTCTTAACATTTCAAATAAATTAAAGCTGAAATTTATGCGAAAATGAATTCCAGACATATTTTAAGAATAAAATTATTTTAATAATAATTGTTCTCAGATAAGTATCAATGCTTGATCGAATTTAACTGAAAAAAATTAATACTCCGCCATTATAATTATACAGTATATATTCGGGTTATATAAATAACCCGAAAATGAAACTTCCGAATTCTATTTAGGGTAATATTTAAAAATATTTCAATCTCAGAGCTTTACAACTATTAAATTTTTATATACAATCAAAGCCTTTATTTATTATTTCTAATTTATAATGCTTGAAAGAGTAAAAGTTATAGTAATTACGATATTAC
Source organism: Argiope aurantia (assembly GCA_026543865.1). NCBI lineage: Eukaryota > Metazoa > Arthropoda > Arachnida > Araneae > Araneidae > Argiope > Argiope aurantia. Next base: position 748,129 of record JAPMOR010084961.1, read on the forward strand.
AAAGCGAAGCCAAAATCAAATGTCCCCACTCTTCAAAGTATGCTTATACCAAATTTGGTGGTTCTAAATCCGGCGATTTGCGCCAACATACATTCGTTTTTATTATTAGATACGAGTTTTTAACTGTTCCAGCGGCCAAAACATTGAGGAACCCTCTTTCTGACCCCACGAATCGGATGGAGAAACGTCACAATAAAAACCAATGCAATTGACCTTTGAAAAAACATTGAGTTTCCGATGTCCAAATAAGGAGTGGAAAGTGAGAGCTTTGCCTTTTTTCCCACCGACCGAGAAGATGCATTACGAAACAGTAGAACGCGTCATTTCAGATTATGAGCAGAGAAACTCGCTCGCCTTTTTCAGGTTCATTATTTAATTAACTAAGAACTGGTGAAATAATATTTATATTTCAACAAATGCATATGACATGAAATACTTAATGAGTTTTAACAATGAAATTGTTTCTTAAAGAAGAGCACTTCATAATATTAACCCCCCATTTATTAAGCTCTTAAAAACAATCTTTAAAATAAAAATTCACGAATTCTTTAATAATACAATTATTTCAAACTTAAAAAATTTTAATATAGTACAATATTAACAAGTAACATTTTCCTTATTTGTAGCTTTTTATTTTAGACAAAAAAAAATATAAATAAATAAATTTGGCCAAAGAACAAATATCAAATTGTGCAATATGTTTCAGCGCATTATAGCTCATCATATAATAAATCAATAATAATGAAGAGAATAATTTGTGTAGTAAAAATGTGCATACATAATATGTTTTTCGAAAACAGCAAAAGCATATCTGACATGATCATCCGATAAAATGTTAGCAACAAACATCAGTAGAATAAATTTATAATTATGTTTTTTACTAAATGTTTTCAATCTGATTCATAAGATAAGAAAAAAAATTATTATTTAAAAATTTTGCGAACAGAGTGAAAAAATGATTAAGACTATATGAACTCCAAAATTGTTTTCGTTTTGATAATATAAAAATTAATTAAATTTCAAGAATTCTAACATAAATATTATCAGAGCTCATTAAAAATTGATTTTTATAATTTTGATTAAAAAAGGTGATTATAAATAAATCCCTGGGTCAAATATCTTTAAATATGTGCCTAGATTCATCGAAATTAGTTCTAAGATAGGCATTTGTGAAGTCTTTAAAGAGTAGATAATTTGATTCCGTTAATGTCGTGTCGCCAATCTTTTGAGTATAGAGAGAAGTTTTAAATGCCTCTAATTAAATAAGATATTTATATTTTCATAACTGATAATGGCGTATATTTATTTCAGAATTACATTGAATTTCCAAGAGTATCCAATAACTTTCGTGTGCATGAAATTTTTTTTAAATATATGATGCAGAACATTAACTGTAACTGAATTATATTATTGGCAAACAAGGAATACGAGATAATACAGATCCAGCAACAAGAAACCTTTTCCATCTAATTCAGCAGACTGTAAACACTCTTTAAATGATTTGAAGGCAGATTTCCTGATACACGTTAAGTAACTATGTATTTGTTAAAGAAGGGGGACGGTAAAAAAAATCTTTGAAATAATAAAAATAGACGTATAAAGATTAATAAATATCACTGATATATATATTTCAAAACGCTTTTGAAGTCTTACTTTAATTGTAAAAAGGCTTTTCTTTAATAGAAAAAAAGAAAACTAAGAAAAACCCTGAATAAAAAGTAAACATAATACATCATTTACTATTATATTGAGAAAAAAATTTTTTAACTCAACGGATTTTTTTTATTATTTTGAGGTTTTTCTTTTATATTTACCAGCTTAAGGTTTCCATAATTTTTGAGAGGGAAAAAAAATCCGAAAAGCATTTTTCATAATGTTGGCAATTATGCTTTCATATACGATTTCTAGCTATAATTTTCTAAAATATGCACACACAATTCACAATTCAGATAATTAGAATTAAAAATCTTGGAACACTTAAAGATAAAGTCATTTTTTAAACTATATTGTTTTGGAAATATTGTTTAAACACTTCTTATAATGAGCTGATGAGCTGCCATTGATTTTACATATACATTCTCAACTTACATGATGCCCAGGTGTCATTCAAACATTAGAAGGGTCTTTATATTTCCTTTTACATACTCTAGAGATTCTCAAACTGTGGAATATGTATATACCCTTAGGCGTATCAGACGAAACAGTTACGGACACGCTAAAGGTAATGGCGCAAAGCCTAAAGGATCCAAATGAAAAGAAAAGCTTATTTTTCCATATGAAAAGTGAAATTTCAGTAATACCGAAAGCTTACTGATTAGTAATGAAAGAAAGTAAGAACTCAGCGATCAAATAGAGAGGGCCCGAGGCATAATATGACTTTAGCAAGAGTGAATGGTGATATTTCATTTTAGAAAGTCATAATCAATGTGACTGTGGGGAGTTAACACTTCTTTCCATATTTGTACCATTTGCCTTTTTCGTTAGCATTGACAAATTTAATTATTAACATTTTTTACTTGAAACAGCCTAACAAAATTTGTATTCCAGATTCGCTTCCTCGCAATGTAGTGCAGGATTAAAGTCATCCATTAACAAGAATAAAATTTCATGGATAACTATTACAAAATAAGAATAATCAAATGCTATTAATTATTGTTATTAAAAATAATACCCAGTTTTGCTTTGATTCCCAACGAAAAGACGTTGCATAATTACTGAAAACTGTTTAATCATCTGATGAAACCAAAACAGCTATCCCATTCCTATAGGACAGCTGTTTGGTTTCAGTGTGCCTCAGAGATTATTCTTTCGTTTTTAGCGTAAAAGAAGCTGAGTTTATGCTTTGATTTAGTAGCAAGTCTATTATATTTATTTGCAGAAGCACTGTGATATTTTTTAACGGGATATACTTTTTATTTCTTGAAACTACACATATCGTATTTGAAGTCAAGGCGTCTTTGACTATGAGGTATGATTAGAGTCTTGATTGTGCCGCAGAAATTTCGAAAATCTTTCTTCCAGAATAATCAAAATTTGCAGCTAAAACTTCTTGAACATTTGAATTTCAAGTCTATTAATCACTATAAAAATTAACCAAGCATTCAAATTTAATCACTATAAAAATTATTTCATTTATCGATGCATATATAACCATTTATTATTATTAATAATAATTTTCAAATTTAAGACTCGCGAAAAAAAATGTCCGCGGTGGGAAAATTTTTGAAACTAGTTTCTAGCGTCATTAATACTGCACGTCTTGGAAAGTAGTTCCTTCAGTTCAAAAACATAGTAGGAAAAAGTAGGGAAACTGCGCATACGGAATTTTGTGCTAAAAAGTCCGAATAATTATTTTCCCCTTTTCGCAAACAGGTAGGATCTTCAAATAATAAAATGATTAGAAAAGGAGCGGAAAATTATAATAATAATTGCATTTATTAAATGATAAAAATCTCAAATTTAATCTAGTTATATCTCATTAATGAGAACATATTAATTGGTACAGACACTTTAAGAATTGCCATTTTGTTATGAAATATACAGTTAAAAAATATTTATCTCTTTGTTAACAATAAAATATATTTTAATTCTTTAATTTTAATTTTAAAAAATTAATAAAATTACCTACCATTTACAATATTTTCATAACTTAACAATAAACTAAAATTCTTAATAAAAACACTTATCTGAGGCATAAGGATCTTTTTCAGCAGAAGAAAAATAAACGATTTTGAGATTTGAAGATAAAATGAGTTGAGTTCCAACAATGAATATTACTTTTGTAAAACATCTGAAAATTGGTTAAAATGACGGAAAAATTTCGCATTTAAATTTATACCGCTGTAAAAGTAATTTTAAGAATTTTAAGATTGTGTAAAATTTATTTTTGGATAATAATATTTTCAGATATTATCTCCAAAAGCATCGAATTGTCGTTTACGTTCCAATTAATTAAAATTATATTTAAATTACAAAAATTTGTGAATTCAGACGTCTATCTTGTCATGCATCAACAGATAGACAAAATATTTTCTTATAATATTAGTACAGATAATTGCATTATAGGTATTAAATATTAATGTTTTTTTTATCGAAAAGGACGTATAACAAAAGCAATTTTAAAGAACAAATTCTAAAAAATTTTTCTAAAAATTTTAAAGAAATTTTTCTCAGAAAATTTGACATAGAATAAATTTAACCATTTAAAAAATGCTTCTGAAAAAAAGAAATTTTAACAGTTGTCTTCTGAAAATTTTCTATTGATCATGTACTTAAAATGCATACAAAATACTTAGATAAAATACATACAAAAAACTTAGTCCAATAAAAACTCACAAATACTAGTACTAATGAAAAGATTATATACATTTTTTTTATCCGTAGAAACATTAATAATTGATAAGTTGTTGGAATTGACTTCCTTTAAGCTTTACCAGAGAAATAAAAGTATTTATTTCGAATTCTTTGAAAAAAAGAATGATACTTTATTCCAAATTGGTCACAAACTTCAGAAGAAATTGATACCCAATCGGTATGAATATGGAAATATAACATTTTATCTCCATATATACCATTGGGAACCTGGAATTAGTTGATAGATTGTCTTGTCTCTTCTATAGAGATCTGAGGACGGTCAAAATATATCCACCTGCCCTGTTGAAGCCAGTATCTGAAAGAACCTTAGTATTTCAAATGGGAATTAAATCGTCAGATCTCTGATAGATTCTCTATATTAATCGGGGGGGGGGGGGGAATTATCCATAATGCTACTAACTAATTGACTGCTCAGTTCTGTGCCTGTAATGACGCTCAGGGCACATGGCCTGCGTCTCCCATTCTAGTTACGGGAGAAATACATTTTTACAATTCATTCCAGATAAAAAGCATGCAATTTTCAGAATTTTAACAAATAAATAACTTTATTTCTTTGAATTAAGCATTCAACTTGAATAGAAAATGTTCAGACAGAGGTAAGATGAAAAAGTGCATATGTGAGAAGACAGCTACTTTTCAAAATTCATTATTTTGTTTGATTTGGCTTAGAAGCGAAATTGTAAAATTTGATTGAAAAGTAGATCAAAATTGAAACAGTTGTTCTAATCGAGGAAAACAGCGTTTTATTTCTAGTTCGAATACTCCTGGTTCAAAATATGTGACCAAACTGGCAACCCAAACTAGTGAATCAACCGGCAATCTGTACATTCAACAAATGAATGAAAGGAAAAAGGCTCAACCGCAAGAAACAAAGAGATTCATTGAAAATACACAATTGAAGTTTTTGTTCGATATTGCAAAAGCCGATAAACAAATGATGCACACAGGAAAGAAATACATGTTTTCAACCAGTTCAGTTTTCTTGTTTATTTATTACTATCTTGTAAACTATAATAAAATCAAATTAATTTCAATTGTTTACCTGATTTTACACAGAAAATTCTAGACAATTTTATTTTAAAATAATGCATACCGAATGCTTTATCACAATTAAAATTTTATGATTTAATGCTTATTCAATGTTAATTAATATAAAAAATAAATAAAAAGCATAAACAAAATTAGAGCTCTATATTTTAAGCCATTTTTTTTCAGAAGCATTTGATTTCTAACATGTTTTTCTCGCTTCTTCAATCTATTCTTAATTTTGAACATAAAAGATAAAACAAATTAAATAAAAACCTTTAAAGCATATTCTTAATGGCGTAATAAAAAGTTTTTTTTTCTATTTTATTTATATAGAGTTTACTTTTTAGTTTTTAATTTATAATTCATTATTAAAACTATTGTAGAATATTGAAATTATACTTTCTTAAAATAACTACCACGCAGAAGCACCCCTAAGGAATCAATGCTTAATGAACCGATTACCTGATAATTAAAGTTTGAAACATTTAAAAAGATTAATGTCATCAAAAGCACAAAATTGTACAAAATTTAAAAATTCCAAAATAGTTGGTAGTGAGTTAAAATTTGGTTGAAAAAAACTTATTTTACGGACATGAAACAAGTTAAATATAAATGTATAATAAAGTAAAAATTGAAAATTCTTTTTCAGGTTAAATAAATGCTAATCATAAAATTACAAATATTCCTCCGAATAACTTAAATCTCTTTAAAAAATAAATGATAATAAATTTTGCCCCGTAACTCTCAGCCAGAAAATTAAAGTAAAACTAGCCATTAAATTTTTATTTCGTCATTTTTCTCATCCTTAAATAAAATTTTAAAAAAACTTATTTGATTTCTCAGAATTTATTTTATAATTTTTTATATTTATGCAATGTTTGCAAAACTGGTTTCATACGGAAATAAATATCCAGATTAAAATATTTGTGGTGGAAAAAATTTTTCAGTTTTGTCAAGGCATTATAATTATAGATTTTGGAGCCCTGGGGAAACATATGATAGTGGGCCCCTTCTCATTATTGTTTCTCCGAACCTTATCTATATTTTAGAGTAGTGGCTGATTATTTTCGGAATAATTAAAGTAGTTTCAGACACTAATTAAATACACTCGCTAAACAAATTTTCCATAAATGTCTCATTTATAAGCGATATTATATATTTTTCCCTGTTTAATTCTATTAATTCAAAAAGAAGCTATCTGACATTACGCACAGTGCAATATGAAACACGTTTACTAGTAAATTAATTATCAAGTATACTTTATTTTTACACTTGGATTGCAAATTTTTTTCAGACTGTTCAGGAAGCAAATACATTGATAATTTAACAAAGTTATTTTTTGAGCTCAATGATTCTCAATTCAGAGAGAAGGTAAACTGGCGAGCCATTACTGTTCCATACTGCTTCACGATTCTTTTATTATTATTATTATTCATTTTAGAAGGGAGTAAGATCGCTCAGCGTCAACTACAGTCTCAGAACTTTTACGTAATGCAAGCTGAGCCTTATCAGAAAAAATCGATAAAAGTGAACAGTGATTTATTATCAAGAATACTGTTAATCCTTTGACTCCATTAATTTTTTTTAAACTTCTCTTAAAATGGCGTCTTAACTAAAGATAGCTGGGATGATAACGCATCCTTCGAAAATTTTCACACGAAATAAACTATTCTATTAGGGATCTCTTCTTCATTTGTTTTCATAAGAAATTCTAGTTCAGCTACTTGGTTAAGTATCGAGAACATACTTTATACCTTGGTGATATTATTAAATTGGTGATATTATAAACCCAATATACTCTTGATGATATTATCCAGCTTAGATATTCTTTGAAGAGAATATCTACGCTGCTTTCATAAAGTATTTATCATTAGATAAAACGACTAATGATTAAAATAAGACTCTGAAACTCGTAATCGCTCGTCTGTGCATAATTCTTATATTCAACCATTCCCCGAAACTCAAAGAATCAAATCAAAGAATCAGACTCAAATCTTTAGCGATAGACTGCATATCACCAGATTTTCCGGCTCCGGATTGCAAAGACATCGAAACAATGTTTAGAAATCCTAAAACTTCTCATTGTATAAGTAAGAAAAAGACAAAATCTTATGTTTCCAGTTTCTTTTCTTTTTTCCTTTAGTTATATCGCTTCATTCATTCCCCCCTCCCCTTCTTTTTTTTACTTTTGTTATTGAAATAAAGAGGTTGAGACGTTTCCTCATACCACCAGACCCACGCTTTAAAGCTTACATTGCATCAGATCTGTCAGCTTCTGCGTCCTCCCTCTGGTGTGGTGTGGCGTGGAGAGGGGGGTGCCAGCTCAGGTGTCGTCCTCGTCATCTGACCGCGGTTCAAAATTACGAGGCCCGTCCCAAAATAGCCCTTGTGTTGCTTTACAACGGGACGTTAATATAACTAAACTAAACTAAACTGTCAGCTCCTGCAGTTGATTTTGTGCTTTTAGTGTCATTAATGGGTTACACGATTCTTTATGTATGTTTTCCTATCAAATAAAGTTATTATCAAAATATCATTTGTTTCAAAAAATAGGTGAACTTCGTTTCTTTCAATATCCTCTTTTAGAACTAAATTTAGATTATGATCCACAGGATGGGTTCATTATGTGTTGCATCTAATTTTTGAATGTTTGTTTGCAAAAAAATGTAATTTGAAAATTCAAAATTTTTACTGAGAAACATTTAAAACATAATCGTAATTTTATAATGGCAATGGAAGCGTATTTACAGTATCATTTACTTGGTAGTTTTGACTATTTTACACACAATAACATAGTGGGAATCCATTCAAAGGCTGTTGACAAAAAATAAATAAAAAAAAATACAGATTACAAAATCCAGTTTTACTCAATAGAAATAAGAATTTTTTAAAAATAACAAAACCGAATTCAACGTTAGTCTTATTCTCTTTCTTTCTTTCTTTTCAAAATACTTTTGGTTCACAGCCATAATATATTTTCTTATCACAGCTTACATTTCAATTTAGTAATTTAACCTATCAGATATCAAATAAGAATCAATTCCACCAAAATAATCAACACTATGCCGATTTCTTAACGACTTGACGAGCGTTCACGTTATACTTAAAAATCGAAAATGAAACAATAGTAATGCTAAAATATTATCAATAACGGTCGTATATTTACTCAAAACAATAACATAACTGCAAAATTATATCCCTTCTTTTTTAATTTAAAAAATATAAGCAGTCATACACAAGATATTTATTATCCAATAAAAGAAAAAATGGATATATACAGAATGAGAAGGAAGAGAAGAAAACAAAAATTCAAATGAAATGCATATCATATAATATTTTCGGGACAACAATAAAATTACCAGATTCATGAATTTATTCACTTCAATCCATAGCTTTAGGGCTAAAGCTTATTCATGTTATATAGTAAGAATTTCGGGTATAGATTTCTACTGATGAAAATTTGTATGACATAATAAAATGATTTTTTTTACTTAAATAATGATAAAAATATCTATATTTCTTGAATGAGAAATTTCACACGGAGACTAAACGCAATATTTCAGTTTCGCATTGTTGCGTTCAGAAATAATTGAAAAGCAAATATACTTCTCGGAATGTGGAATTTCAAACGAAAACATTTTTTTTTTCAACAGGGCTCAGCTTAATTTACACTTCAGCTGGTTTCAGGGTCAATACATATTCCAAGCTGTTGCAATATTAAAATAAATAGCAGGTTACAAACATGAAACTACTAATTTCGCTAAACAGGTCCGAAGATGGATAAATAAAGTAGATTATGTCTTTATTTCCTGTATTGTTTTCGTATTCCTCGAAGTGAGCCTCTATTGATATACATGTATACTGAATTTGAAGACCAATTGCTAATGCCTTTAACCTCTTTTAATTTAATTTCTGAATGAACAGAGATGGCCATTCACAAACACAAATACACAGACATGTAAACCGAAAACAATAATCAATAAATTTTTCCGAGGAAACATTATATTTGAAAATCGTCACTGAAGAATTCCGATGCTTTCACTCAAATACTGCAATCTAGTGTGGTCATCAGTTAGTGCATTTGTTACAAGATACTAGGTAATAAACTGATACCATCAAAATGGTTATAAATGATTATCGCCGATTCTTGAACAAACTGATGGAATTCAAGTGTTAGAATAATACTTTAATACTGATAAAAACCTTCAATGTATGCTACTGGAAAATAGAATAATTCTAATGCATTAAGAATGAAATCGCACATAAATTTCAATGCATCTGATTTTTTATTTTCTTGATTTACCTAACAAATTTTAATTTTCAAAAGACGTAAATCCTTCTAAATTCTTTTTAATCGCTCCTTTTACAGTAAACTTCGAGTTTTAGTTTGGTTGCCTCTCCCCTTCGCGAACAGCTTCAAAAGACTAAATTTATCTACTGTATTCCAATTAAGACTTTCAAAGTTATAAAAGGACCTCCATTAAGTTGCCAACCCAACATTTCAAAACAGTCAATAATTGGAATATCTTCATCTTCATTAAAAATGTTGAAATTCATTCATAAAAGAACTCGTTCATAATAAATAAAAAAATTATGGGTGTAACTAAGATATTTTATGGAACAAAAATGGCTGGATTATAAAATATTTTTAAAGTAATGAATTGCAAGTATTTTCACTCAAAAATTTATAAATATTTAAAATTTCAAAAATGATGCTCCCATTAACAAACAAATTGAATCATAATTAATTTTTCGAAATTTTAATTTTTAAAAAAAGCAAAAGAAAGGGTTTTTTTTCCCTTCTAATAAATTGAAGCTTATTTAATATACCGTTTTTAGAGAGTTGGCTCTATTCAGGGGGAGTTTTTAGCAAACAAAACAAAATTTATTTTCTGAATTATGGCAAAACTTGGAACTAAATTCTAAAACAAATCGAGTCAATGGGATTCTCTCATACTACATAATAATACATACCTCCCAGCATAAAAATTATGGACTTCAGACAAGGCCGGAAACGCCATCAATGTTCAGATTTTTATTGTCAGAGTACCGCACGCGAATGTCTTGTACTTCATAAAATTGTGAAGAAAATCGAGTATGCGCTTTGGTCAATTTTTTCCCTCGATAGAATGAAACCACATTTTGCCACAGAACTACGAATTTTGTAACATCATATATCAAATTTCATTTTTATAAGTCACTATATTTTTGTGCAATCACGTTTACATACATGAGAATGTATAACCAGACAATCAACACGTTAATGGATTTTGTTTAAAATTTGATACTTATCTATACTTACCATGCTAAAATTGTTTAACAAATTTTATCTGTTTAGATTTTTGCGTTTTGTTGCATCGTGTTCATTTGCATTCGGAGAGACAAATAAACTTTCTGAAAATGGATTTTTTTTTTTAATTTGATAGAAATCTACAAAATTGGTTTAAAGTTCACATACCGAATTTCATTCATCTAGCTTAAAGAGTTTTTGAATTATTATGTTCACTGACAGACAGACAAAATTCCGAAATTATGTTTTTCGTACTCAGGGCGGTTTGAAATGAAAAGATTCGTCAAAATCTTCATGTCGAACTTTGACGATTACAATACTTCCTTTTTATATGTTTCGCATAAGAAAAAAAATTATATATTAAAATGGCATGCTGCTATGAATTATTAAAACATGTGGGTTTCCTTTATGAAAAACTTTCAAGAGAGCAGTTAATTAACTATGTTAATGAACTTGGTTAATTAGTTTGTTTATCTGAGTAAATCGGTTCCCTCGAGCTATTTCTATCGACAGCAGTTTTGTAAATAATCGAGTTATAGTGATGTCCCCCTCCCCCCCCTTTTTTTTTGTCTAGTTTAGTTTTTTACCATTGTGTCATTATTCTGAAATGTTTCTATGATGACTGCAGAAATATGTCTATGCATTGTTATATGATCCTATAAATCGACTTTACTATCCCCAATAAATGAGATTTGTACAAGCTATTTTAAATGATCTCGCAAGCAAAAATCTTAAAGAGTAATATCAGAAGAACAAAAATTTGTATAATTAACATACATAGAAATTTTATACATAAAAATATGTAATCGTAAAAAATATTTATGCGCTAAAATGCCCATTACATTTTAATCATTCATGTGAAATATGTTCATTTCATGCCATCAATTTGCACACCTATCCCTCTGCCCCAAATCATCCTGCAGCGCTACTTTTGCCTTTAGTGACAAATATATATATATTTTTCTTTTTTATCACCTTTCTGTCAATAATGTCTTTTCTTATTTCCTTTGGCTTGAATAATAAGTATATGAAATGATACAGCGTCTATTCAATTAATTCCCCAGTACATTCTTTGTAACTGAACTCAAAAATACTTATATTTTAATCATGAACTTTCAGTTTGATGCACCTTTGAAATATACAAGATTCAATGTTCAAAACATTTTTTTTTTAAATTCAAGCAAAAATATTTTGAAAAGTTGATGGCAATATATTGATAGCACAAAATACAAAGATATTTTGCAAGGCTATTTTTTTTTTCTTTCAGAAACCAAACACACATTTCTTCATCTTTTTAAATTTAAAAACGACAGGAAAGATTTATTTTAATATTTAACAGTTATAAAAAATACTAAATATAATATTAGAAAGCTTTAATGAATAAGATAAAAATAATCATAAAAGAAAATTTTTAATTTAAAAAATCCAATAAATAAACATATAATTTTATTAAGTAAATAAAATACAAAGCTGGTACTATAAAACTTCAAAATGAACATTTGAATTTACATTTAACATACATACGCCCTCTAGTTACGGACCCCAAAAGTTATTCATTTATGATCACAGAAGACATGAGAGTTCGTCACATTTAACTAATAATACAATTCAGAACAAATTTTTACAATTAATTTTCAATATTTATTTATTTTTTGAAAATGGTTGGGTGAGTGTCATTGTTTTTTTCTATTAAGTTCCCCATTAATCAATTTTCTGACAGCCAAATAAGAATCAGAAAAGAAATTTTAATACTTTATTTATTTACTAACTTTTCATTTCAAAATAAAAAATTTGTATATTCACAACCTAAATTTATTTTATAGATTAACAACTAAATCCAAGAATATTTATATTTAAGGAGAACACAAAATAATAGACCTCCCCCCCCCCAAAAAAAAAATTACAAACAAACGCAAAACGACCTTTTTATTTTTCCTAGAAATACTTAAGCTGTTGAATTCCATAGAATTTTAGTACACAAGTTTTCTGGAACTGTTTCCAGTTAAGAAACCATCACTGTGTATTTGTTCCAGTATTTGTCATCACAAATTATTCATTTTATTATGGCGTATGATGTATCTGATTTACAACAAATGCTATGAAATATTTATAATTAATTTACTCAAAACTATTTTAAAAAAGAAAAAAAAATTCTTTCATCTTCATATTAAATGCATTTACTTCAAAATAAAATTCATATTAATGTTAAGCATTTACTTGGTTTGAATTGGACAAATTTTCCATCAAAAATAATGAAACTCAATTATCTTTAGGAAAAACATACGCTAACGGGAGAAAATATAAAATCCCATTAGTTCTGCCTAACAGCATTACAGTCATTTTCCCCCCAAATCATTTGAAAAGCATTAAATATAAAAGACATGTTTTTTTCAATAAAATGGAATGCCAAATTAATTTTTTTTCTGTTTTCAAAGAAATTATTCAATTTAATGCAATTAGAATGGTCAATTTCCTTTCTTCCATTAAAATAATTACTTATCTTTGCACCGTTAAAATAGCTTTCAATCTCAATGTGATCTGTTTGTTTACGTTTCTAAAACTTGCGAGCACTTTCAAACTGTAGCGCTTCACCGCCAAAAGTAGCAACCCGATAACCGTTTTTCAAATATTTGGGAGATGAATGTTTCAAAGTAAAGCTTGTATTTCTAGCAAAAATCATTCAATCAGATTCTATCGCAGATCAGACAATGACTGAGTCAAATTACTGTCTTACCGTTTCCTGATAAATCTCCATCGAAGTGTTCATGTGAGGAATACCATTTAATCCGTTCGGGTCCGCTTTGTCACCGACAGAGTCGGCCATTTTGCTCAGACGGGACGGCCCGGATGGGAAAACAGAATCTTCACTGACCGAACTGACGGGCATGTCTAAAACCACCTGTTCGTCTGCTAGCTTGCTCTGTTTCATCCTTATCTACACTCGCGCAATTCTGGGCGTTGTCCGAAGTTTGGTCTTCCGCTTTCGATTCGCCGCCTGCGAAACTTAAAATCGAACTTGATATTAGAGTAGAAATCCACATACAGTTTTGCGGCTGTCTCTGTTAGACTTGTAAATAAGTTTATTGTTCAGATTTTTGTCTATTCGGGAGAATAAATCAAACCTACTTTGAGTCTTTTGTAATCAAACTACAACAAATTAGTAATGTTTTAAAAGATTCAAAAATAGAGAATTTTTTCACTGCTGTTTAACGGAACTGAAATTATCACCAATACACTATACAGTAACTCTAACAAAATTTACATAATACTTCGCTTTGATTTAATACAAAAATTAGTTTAATAAATTTTGAAGTCTTTGTCTTCAATCAGGACTGAATTATCAAATAGATAGTGGTGCTTCAATATTTGCAAGCGGGCCTGGTGCAAAGTTGATTTGCAGGACCTTGAAACAAATTTCGTTCTACAAAATAATAATTTATCTCGATTCACTATTAATTGCACTTCACAAATTTGTACACTAAAGAATAAAGGAATACATAAAAATGGTAAATAATTATTTTTATAAAGTTAGCACTGTAGTCACAAAAGTAATCATTAATAAATCAAAAATTGCTTATTCATTAAGTTTTAAAATATTAAGAAACATGCAATTTTTGTTTCATTTTCTTGCTGCACGTTTTATAGCAAATTCGTTGATAATATCTGCATAACTTCGCTTTTTTGATCATTTGTTTTATTCGAATCCGATGAATAAATTGCTTAAGGCGGTGAATTGCTCTTATCTAATGCTGAATGGTAAGTAATTTAAGATTTTCAATCTTGAGAGAAAAAAAATTAATATATTCAGTGGTAAATGTGAAGGTCAATATAAACAGTAATAAAATTTACATACAATTTAAACAAATTATTTTTAAATAAGTATTGAAATATCTATATTAATATGAACCTGAAAAGTATTAACCGATGACAAATTTTGAATTCATTAAATTAATCAATGATTATTGATTATATCAATATTGTCCAGAAAAATCGCATTTAAATCTTTGTAAAACATAAGAAGAATGTTTTCATTCAATTTTCAAATATTATTCGAATTATGTTTATAAAATCATAAGGCATTTAATGTTCGCAATAAATTTCGAATCTTTATTTTAAAAAATAACTGCATTTTCGATTATGACTTCCTCGAATCAATTCCGTTAATCAGAGTGAGATCCTAACTTTGTTTTGGATTAGTGAGCATGAAATTTCTTACGATATTCAAATGTGTGGATTACAACAAAAAAGGGGAAACAAAGGCGTTTTTCTTTTACAGAATTAGTCAATGATGCAGATCATGGGGCCTTATACGTTCAGATCAGCTCTGGGTCTCGAGTATGTAATTTTGTGTCTTCATTTAATTCAAGGGCCATAGACTCGAACTTTTTTGAATTAAATGCAAGTATCATTTAAATTGCAGAATATTCTTCGTAGAGTTTTTTTATGCTTCAAATTCACTTAGAAATCAGTGTGGTTCAATTTTTATCGCATAACTTTGATTCTTCAATCAACAGATCTTTGTTTTCAAGATAATATTGTGTTTTAAAAAAATAATTGAATTCCCTTTCTGAAGGGAATTCAGGGTTAAATATTTTGTTATTTCAGTTTGTCAGAATAAAAGCTACTTCTATTGAGATAAATTGACAGAACTAAAAAAATCTGATTTTTTTTATTATTTTTTTTAGTTGTAGATGGAATAAATCCTTATACTCGCCTCTGCATGCAATAAATAAATACGACTGAATACAAACAGCAAAGTACATCGAATTTGTAAAAAAAATCAGAATCAATTTCGGAACTGCTAAGCTTTATCTTTATTCTGACTTTCGACAGCATACTTCAAAATGCCTATAATAGTATTAAAAGACCTCTGATAATTTCGAGACCATATAGATGAGCCAATTTCACACTGGAATATGATATCACAAATATTACGTAAGGATGTTGGAAAGTTAACTGCGACAGCGAAAAAATAGATTATAATGCAGGCTATTTGCGCCTAGATATTTTTCACAAAAAATACTGGATTTTCAAAAGCTAGTGTGATGAATTTGCATGTAAAGTATCTGTGGTAGTCTGAAAAACTGTGAGTAACAATGAAACATGGTGCGCAATAATACGCCGACATCAGCGTTTGGACGATATTGCACTGCTCGGTCCATAACTACTAATCAAAGATCTGTAGTATTTTTCTTCAAAATAATTTAAGTTCCATACCAAAATTTCTTTGCAGCTTCTTTCTAAATGCGATATTAATTAAATTTCCTTATGTTAGTACCAGATAAATGCTACTTTTTTTTCAATTTGAATCGGAAAAAAAGGGAAGAGGAAAATATGAATTAAGAAATAAATAACACAAGAAGCTTTCTACGTGTTTTCAGCGAGTACAAAATCAGCTCAGGCATGTAAACAATCGTCTCGACGATCCAAGGACACAAATCCAATTTGGTAGAAGGGAATCCTGAAACGTTTAATCTCTCATTCAGTAGATATTATAATTAATTGAGTATGAAGTACGTGCAAAGTAAAATACGAGAAAAATAAGAGTAAGATATAAATAAATCTGGGAAAATAAGAAAAATATTGTTTTGTTATTACCAATACAATTATATACTATCCATTGTTAATGTCTATTAATTCTCCTTTTTTTCTGCTTGATCTGAGTCTTCACCTTCCTTACAGAGTTGTGGTGGTCTAATGATAAAATCTTGACACACGGGGCGGAGGGTTACAGTTTCGAAAATTGATTCCACCAAAGAATCTCCATGCAAGCGGTTCTGATGCAAGTTAAATTCATCGAGACCAAATGTCCTTCAGCTGAAGAGGGATACCTGCTCAGACATCAACCTCGCCACCTGAACGCTGTTCAAAATTACGAAGTCCGTAGCAAAATAGCCCTCACTTCACTTCAAAAAAGGTGGTGCGAATATAATTAAACTCAACTTCATCCCTCATCTGACGTATTTGTTCTTTGATATGATCATCATCTGTCTCTACAACAATTTCAGGAAGAACATGAGTTCAAGAATACCTTTCGTTGTTTGCATAAATAGATAAACATAAATCCTCAATTTTCTATTTCTAGCACATTTTCAGGGTGTAGCCATTAAAATCAAGAGAGCTGTTTCACTGTGCCAATTGGAGACCATGTTTGGTCATTTGGCAACTTCAGTTTTATGCTTAACACATTTGAATTTTCAGATATGATTAGCCATGGCAAACAGCTTCCAGCATTGAAGATAATGAAACCAAATTTATAATTGATTATCTACAATAGTTGAAGAATTCCCAACAATTAATTGCACATTAGATGATGCAGGAGGAATCCATGATTAAAGTAGGCCGCACCATATAATGGATTTTGTCAGTCCTTGGTGTGAAAAAGTCGTCAAAAAAATCCAGATCTTTGCCTGATACCACATTTATAGAAAGGGGACAAGTGTCTATTCATATCCAAAATATTCCTGTGACTTACTCAATACCAAATTTCTTCAATAGAGCGAAAGGCAGCGGTAGTCTGGTGATGTAAAGACCAAATGTAATCTATATTTGGATGTAAAGACCAAAGAGTCCCGGGATCTTTGGAAGGAACGAGTTTGATGCCTGGCGCTCTCCTGTTGAAAGGCTGTGAAGGACCGGAATCTCAGGCTTTCAAAATTACGTCCCCTAGTGTTGTTTCAAAAAGAGAAATTACTAGATTCTTCAAGAAAATAATCCTGCCAAACTGGAAGTTTCCCATCATTGATTTTCACTTTGGATTCGAAATGTCGCCATCTTCTTTCTTTAAGATTTTTCTTACACATACTAACTTTTTTGTACATGCTTAATACTAAATGAAATTTACAATACCAAATGAAAGTAAAGTTTCATGAGTGGCAACTTCACATTGTATAACGTTTTTTCGATTCAAGCTGAAAGATAATAGTGAATTGTTGGATTAGTTTTGTATCATTTGATCGATGTAGCTATATGGGCAATATTTAGATATTGACCTCATAATTTTGAACCTCGGCAAATTAAATATAAAGCAATATTATCTACAATGTACTCTCCAAACTTTCACAACACTTAAGAGCTTTGTTATTGGTATATGAACATGCATATAAGCATATAAAAATATTTTTACATTCTGCAATCTTTGTTTGAACAACCTCTTTGAGCGTAACCATCGTCTTTCGAAACAAAGACGAATTTTCAAAAAAAAAAAAAAAAGGAAATAAATCGCAACTTTTACAACAGCTAGTATTTATACTTCTTTAATAAAATTTAAAATAACAGTATTAATTTTACTCACATTTTTAAACTACAACTTTCATATTAATCATTTTTGTATTGAATGTTTTTTTTAGTAATATAGAAAAAAAATGAAAAAGAATTATTTCACTTCACTTTTTTTTCCCATTTCGTTGTCACAGCCTACCTCACAGGATAGGAAAATTTTGGGTAGTCTTATGGGACGGTAATTGAAGTGAAGAAAGCTTTAAATGTTAGTCATAAATTTTCTAATTTAATCTGCCGGGCACTGACTTTTGCCTAGATAATTTTTTTTTCACACACTTCAGCATACAGCTGAATACCGCGTACTTTAGAAATTTCATTTGCACTGATATAATATTTCTGTAAAAAATAAACCTTGTTTAAAATTATTTCAAAAAAAATACCTATTTTCTATTACTTCTTTCTTTTATGTCAATTTGTCTGTATAGTACTAATTTTGCAATTAATTTTAAACTAACTTCCCAATGAGATAGTGACTTTAAACATAATTCAGACCTGAATGACAATGCAATATTTACTCGCTTACTTATCTGTTCGACACAAATTTTGTCA
>JAPMOR010084961.1:772571-822925 GCA_026543865.1 Argiope aurantia
AATATGATAGCAGGCTGTAGTGGAGTTTAAAAGAAATTTCGTAAAAACCAGTAAAAGTATGTCAATAAAATATGTCCCGTGGTACTGGAGAGTCGAACTGTTCAACCAAAATCTACCGTCGAGTGGTGCTGGACAGTGAACCGACCAGAAATCTCATTCAGAGCGTAAATGAGATAAATCCTCTGAAGCATAAATATTGAGCCGGATGGAGTTATTTTTAGAAATCTTGTAACTGAGTCTACTGAATGTTGAGGCTGTAGATTTTATTAAAAAGTATATATCACAGCAAATTTTATTGGCATTAAGTTACTAAATATGGAAGATCACCAAATTCGAGAAAAGAATGACTTTCTTCTACGAACCTTTAAAAAAGATTTATCGGATGAGGCTAACGAAGAATGCATTAAGTCCAAACAATTTGAGCATGCACTTGAATTAGAGGAAAGAGTTCTCAATGTTCCGTAGAAATTCTTAAAACTTATTCTTGAAAATCAGTTATGCTGTCTTTTCCCTCAACTACTAATGTATCTGGAGAAGGATCTTATAGTATCCTTACAAAAATAAAGAATTATCTAAGAAACTTTTCAGCCGAAAATAGACTTTCAAGTTTCTCATCGTATAATTTAACTCTGAACCTGTTCATAATGTTGAATTCGATGATGTAATTAAAGATTTTGCTGCTTTAAAGGTACATCAAGTTGTACTGTAAGTTGAATTCTATAATTAATTATTAATTTATAATACATTGGATTATTAATTACATGGTTAAGTTATACTTCCTTTGACAGATCCTGTCAAATAATTTTTAATTTTATATTTGTTTGAAGCTTATTATCATGTTATAGTCGATTGTAATAATTGAATGCATTTATTTGTATCTAAAGAAATCATTATCTAATATTTATTTTAACTGTCAAGAAATTTATTATTTTAGTAATTTTTTCGATGATGTACACAGAGTGCCCTCTAAAGTCGAAGAAAATAGCATACTTAGCATTATTACCTCTAAAACAATACTACATAGAGGAAAAAATTGAATTACAAAGTTTTAAAGCATCATAGATTTAAAAGTCACATTGTGGATATCAATGTTTGGAACAGAACGCTCGCGATTTCCTGTTCTTCCTTTCCTTTGTTCTATTTCCTACACTTACATGTTACGGAATATTCTTCAGAAAAACTTCTCTCCGTCTACCACAATGCACATCTGGACCCTTACTTGAACTTCACGTTGCACATGCCGTAGCATAGCGGATGAGACTGCGACAAAAGTATCCATAATGAGGTGGTAAAGGTCCTGCAGTGTTTGAGGAGAAGTTACATATACTTGCTGTTTGAAATATTTCCACTGGAAAAAAATATCCATTGGTGTCAGATCAGATGAAAGTGGAGGTAACTTTTCAAAACTACCGTAAACGATTATTTGTTCCCCGAATTCTTCCACCAGATACTGCTTCACTGATGACGTTCTGTGCGCAGGAGCATCATCATCTTGAAAACATATGTTTCAGAACTTTAACAACAGCAGGTGCTCAACAAAATCTGATATTACATCCAATATAAATACATTTATTAAATATCATGTGGCTGTTAACGTACCATAGTAAAATATTAAAGCCGATCAACTTGTTATTATAAATTTCATATCAAACATTAATCGAAAACTGGATTTGATATCGAACGTCGGCAGAATATATTAAATTTTTCAGGTTCTCGGTAATAGGTGTTTCTGTTTATTGAACATTTCATTCTATAAAAAATGTGCCTACTCCGTCTACTTTAAATCTGCCAAGAATGTTAGTTTGTACTATATTTGGTTCATGACAATGTTTCACTAAATGTAACATCTTTCCGCGTCATCGTCTAGTAATGCCAGATAAGTGACGACCGGTAAGATAAGCACCTAATTCGGTTAGGATTAACGCGACTTTTTGAGAGGTCAGTTTTCACTTATCTCTCTTGTGCTGTTGTTGAATATGTAATATATCTTCCGGTTGTACTTGGCGCCCTACTTTCACTGGTCGGCCGGATGGAAGTCTGCTAGTCACGCAGCCTGTTACTGTTAAACGTTTCACGACCTTTACAATATGATTATGTGTGAAAGTTGTGGGCTTACAGAAAAACGTCACTTATACAACCGCGCTGCCAATCGTGCTTGACATTCACATGCACCATAAAGAAAAACCAACTCACAATATTCATTTTTTTTGAAAGTTACTCCATGACCAAGAGCTTCAAGATACAACCCCTAGAAGATCTGTTTTATTACTACCTCAATTGAACAAGTGCGACATACGCTTACGCATTTGCTCGATGCACAGATTTTCAGCATCAAGAACAATTTGTGTTGAGTAATGTGTTTTGCGAAACAATTTCGTCGAGCAATGAAGGAGGAGCATCATTATTTTATCATCAAAGAATCTAGTTCTGTTCCATTCATGAATCTTATTCCTTATTCATTTAATTAAGGTAAAATATTAGCATCTAATATTGTACCTTACCTAAATGAACAAAGAATTTCACTAGGAGATATGGATGTTGTTGACTGTTATCATACTAATATTAATAAATATTAGTACCATTAGTTGGTGCTATTCACCAACTTGGAATCTATGTTGGACGACCACTGCAATGGGTAAATGGGTAGGCTGTTTAATTCATTTCATTGAGTTACTTTGAGTTTTAGATGCGGGAACAACCGGCTCTAAATCATTTTGCAAAACAATTGTATAGAATCTTTGGATGTACAAGAAACTGCCTGTGGAAGATTTTAAACAAACAGATAAGGTGGCTTTTTCAATTAAGACTTCAAACAATAAGACCGATGATCTAAAGGATGAGTATTTCAATAAGCATATTTTATAGTCTTAAAAATTTCATTTATACGATCTGTTAGGGACGCACTTTAAAAAATGTGGGATATTGAATTTTTTACTTTTTAAAATTTACGAAAATTATTAAAATATTGCCTTTTTCGTAATTTTACAGCATTAGCGTCATCGGACGATATTTTCTATACATATAATAATTTTTTTCTAAAGTAGCAGTACAGGTGCAATTCTTCTGCACTATAGAATTAAAAAAGGGGGGGGGGCGACCATTAAAACATTTTAAGAAACAGTTAAATTCTCCATTTTTTTAGAATATTTAGACGCTTTGCTCTGTTAGAAGATATTATTTGAATAAATTTTCTTTTGTTATTTAAGTATGTAAATTTCTCAAGCTATATCTACTCCGAAATATAAACTTGAACTTTTTCATACCACCTCAGAAAACAGTATGTTAACCATGTATTCCGAAGTTAAAAGATTTTGTATGAACTCAGATTTCAATACAGTGTTGAAAAACTAATAACATTAAATCTTTTGGTATAGTTACAGGGTGGTGGAGCCTGGAGTTCACTGTTTCAGGATGATGTATTTAAAGAAATACATAGACTCTGCTACTGTCCGAATTTCCTGCCTAAGTAATGAGGAACAACTCTAAGCATTTTCTGGGACTTCACACTATCTAAATACGTCACTGATTTACAAAGGAAGAAGAAAAAGCTAAGAATGATTGAAGATGATTCTTTGAAAAGAAATGTAATTTTTAGTTGAAGGTTTCTTGAAGAAAGCATACTAAATTCATGTACAAGCAATTTTACGAGTTCCTAGTTTTATTCATCAATTAATTGATAAAATACTTTAAAACTCAAAAAGCGTCAATGAGTAAAATGTCTCTCTTATATTTTGCTATGAGCACGCAAAGTTGAGATATTAAGAGGCAAATTTATTGACTTAGAACACTTTTTTATACTCCAGATAGGTGTTTAAATGAGTCTTTCATCGCACATGCCAGGGATCATACATAAATCACAGTAAGTTATTAAAAGGACGGAATCAGAAAATAATAATAAATTTATTATTGAATTACAAAAAATTGATAAATAATACATTAATTTATTTGTTTAAAATTCGGACCTTCGCAGCTATACAAAGCTATATCCTTCTTACAGTAATACGCGATCCAGTTCATCACTTCTGACAACAAAGCAAGCTTCTTAAATTTATCGGCAAAGATATGATGCGTGTACAGGAGCATATCTTTGCCGATAAATTCAAGTGTGCCGAACGGCATAAGCAACTACATAAATCAATGTCAAAAGGCGTCAACTCAGGTGATGTAGGAGGAAATTTAACAGATGCTTGTAAGCTAATATACCTGTCAACTATTAACCATTGTCTTATGACCGACATGTGGTAGGGAGCAGCACCATCTAATTGCAAATACATGTATAAAAGCATTGGCAAAGGCAATTCACCAGTCATTGCAGACATAACACCATTCCAAACAGAATATATCAGTCACCATTCACCATTCTCCTATACAAAATTGGACCAATCAAAGATTTTCTGAAAATGCCACACCATACATTTATACAAAATGGTTGCTGTCTCGTACGAAGAACGGATTTTTATCGTTCTAAACTTCAAACGTCGATCATGATCTGATTGTAACTATTTATTTACTCCAATAATGCTGTATGAATAACAGTTAGTGAGTTGAAATAATTTCTGCACTGTAATTTTAAAATGTTGGATCTTGAAGTGATTGTTCATACTAGCATGAAAGCAATTTGAAAAATATGTCAAATTTCAATTTCTGCATTACTTATACAACTTTTCATTCTCCCCGTTCGCTTTCTTGTAAGTAAGGATGCTATAGTTCGCAATCGCTAAAACAGTTCTGGAAATACACTACTTACAAAGATATCAATAATTCAGAAAATGGCGTTTGCAATTTTCTGCGTTTTAGTCAGCATTATAATTACGCAATCGACTATCAGCATCATTAGTGAAATATGTCATTCTTTTGGTTTAATACCATTCACACAATTCTAAGAAAATAATTTTATTTTCTTTCTGGGTTTACCACTACTGTAACAAATTGGGCACCTTTTAAAGATTTATCATTTTTTTCCATTTTTTAAGTTTTAATATTTTTTTTTCGAGAAACAAAGTCTTCAAAAGCACAAAGGCAACGAATTCATCTGATAGGTACCAGAAATATCTAAGAAAGTTGTTCATTGCACACGTGGGAATTTTATTACTATACATTCATAATCTTTTAGATTTTTCAAGAAATGCTAATCATTTCTTGGAGCAAAACGAGCAAATGGTGCTTCTAATCTGACTTTGACATAATATTTCACAACAAACAAGCAAATACGATAAATTCCATATTCTTCCTGTTCGAAAAATTTAAATTAATATCTAAATAAATATATTTTGAATGAATAAATTGCCTTTTACACCCATTGGGCATGTTGCAATCCTCCTAGAGCTCTTAAACGTATTTCTCTTTTGGGAACACCTCCAAGAAATATGATGGTGAGCTCTAAAAGCTCTTTCTAGACTGGAACTCCTCATTGGGTAGTATGAAAATCACTTTAATCAAGAGAGCTCTAAGAATTCTTAAATCTTCTAAATGCCAGTCTGTCAGGCCCTGTAGATTCCTTTTTCAAAATTTTGCAGACAAACTTTGCTTCCTTCTCAAATTTTTTTATTTATATTTTCCGTTTTACCAGACCATCCATTTTGCCTTTGAAAGAATAAAAAATCTTTATCTTCTCACATTTATCATATTAAAGGCATTAGTATGAGAAATATTAAGCATTTAAGAAATCATTGTGAAGCCATTCTTCAATCTTCTTTCTTTTTCAAGCTTTTGCAACGTTTGGCTTTACTTTTCTTGTTATTTGAAATTTTAGTCATTCTTTAAAAAGTGTTTCAATTTTATCTGTAGCGTATCTTTTTTAATCTAATGGAAATCATAGCCTTTTTTCAATCAAAAAGCACATCTCTATCAGCGCGGTGAGTAAAATCTCGAATATTTAAATGTAATTCATTTTTACAATAGAAAAAAATGCTGAGAACTTCTCTTTTCGATTCCAACTTGCACAGGGATATAGACTTTAATCAAATATCGTGAATTAATTACTCAGCCGATGTAATTATACAAAGATACACTCAATAACAATTAATTAAACGCACACAAATCAATCACCCAATGCATCACAATAGGAATTAAGGTCGTTGTGTCAATCAAAAACTTTCAGAATTTAATTTCATATAATATTGATTAATAACCCGGACCGAAGCAAAGAATGCAGAGGGGGAAATATTCAGCAAGACATTATGGATGCAAAAATAAAGACGTAGTTACGTTTGAATAAGGGTAATGTTTATTTACATTAAGCAAGATTATAATACATAGAGAAAAGAAAAAATTCCTCTCGGTAAGAAGAAAAGCAAAGACAGAATCTTTATCCTCCAAGGTACTGTTTTCAATTTCCTTTCAATCGTTAGACAAAAACCAGCGGGAATGGTATCCCCGAAAAATTCACACATCCAATTAATTCCCTTCCTCCCCCTACATAAAATTGGGGACCTTGAGTACGATCGCGAATGCCTTGCACGGCGTTGGTGAATAATAGTTACAAAATACAGATATTTGGCGCGAATTTAGCATTTTTACTGAATCTATCTTGTGAATAAGTGTTCTGGACGCCTTTTTGCTAGTCGATTGACACCAAGATTTGAAACGCAACTACAGTTGAATAGCAAATTTCATTGATTTAAGTCATTATGTTTATGATTTATCGCGTTTGACAGATTTGATTCAAAATCTGACAGGAATCTATACATTAGATGCCAAACCTGTGTGTCAAATTTTATTTGCACACTTCTTTGAATTGCAGTTATGGAATTCATTTACACTCGATTTCACTTCCACTCAATTCATATTTGCAAACAGCCAGACTTCCTGGGAATAGTCTTTTTTTCAAAATTTACTAGAAATCTACAAATTTGGTCGTAAGTTTATGTACCAAATTTCATTCGTCTATCTCAAAGCGTTTTTGAGTTATTTTGTTCACAGACATATAGACAAATTTATTGACAGATAGACTTGATGCCAAAAATACGTCTTCCGACTAAGACAAAGGCATTCGTCAAAATCTCGAGTCTGAATTTTTTGACAATTATAATACCTTTTCTATACTTCGCATACGATGGAGTAAAATTGAAATATTACGTATTAAAACAATTTTTTTTTCTTTTTTTTTTGCTATTGCACAATTTGGTATTGCAAAATAAACAATATCAAAGTACAAATGTTATAAAAATAATATACAAATCTAGGCTTGTTACAATGTTTATAATACTGAAAATCTTTGAAGTTTTTAGCAAGTGCCAAAATTTTTTATCGATCGGCAAGAATTAAAAACTTATTTCTACATTTTAAAAATATTTGAAGAAATTAATTATCGCCTTCAATTACGCTTCTTTCATTTAAATGCAAACAATTACATTTTATGATAGAAAGTACGAATTTATCTTTTGATTTTTCATTAATATTGGAGGGAAAAATAATTATAACTCAATAAAAATATTTCAATTATGCTAATAATTAAATGGAGTAAAAGGAAATTTAGCATCAGCTTTTTTTTTTTTTTTTTTAATATTCTTCGGCACTCAGGTATTAAATGCATGCAATTGGTGAACATTAAGCTTAACCGCATGTCTTTGGCGAACATAGTTAATAGAAGAGCTGTACCGATTTTCGATTTATCGAAAAAAGATCGAATTTTTAATATCAGTTTTTGAAAAATATCGACTTATCGGTATCATGATATGGTTCATGATGAAATCGATACTACAATAAATCGATATCCACATCTATTTATTGCATTATCGATATTTCTTTTGGTTTCAAGTTAGTATTTATTTTTGTTGCTTGCTTTTCGCTTTCATACTTAATTTTTGTTAATATATTTTGTAAAAATACTTGTTTTCAAAACAGCATTTTGGAATAAACTGTTTTCTGTTCCCTAACTGATTGATACCATGAACCCATTTATATTTAAACATAGTAAAAGAATTGTGTATCTTTTGTTTTCATTTATATTTACATTTCAAGTAAATTTTTTATGCTTTATTCATTCTAAACATGCGTCGAAATAATAATTTTTTAATGAATTAAATTTAAAAATCATACAAATAATCGAATTCTGCTAAAAATTAATTAAAAATACTTATAGCATTTATCCAATTAAAACATTAAATAAGATAGTAATTATTATTTCTTTAAAAATATATTAAGTTAGATTTGAAATTCAGTGCAAATATGTTTCATTTGAACGTTGCGATCATTTCAAAGCATTTTTTGTTTAATTCTTTTTATATAAGTTTTTATAAATCTGAATTTGTTAATGCATTTCAAAAACTTACTTACGTATATACATTTCAAAGCAAAAAACTTAATTTTTTATGAATTCGATTTTTTATGAATTCGTCCAATTCTAATTTACTAGAGTAATTTTTTTAAAACATTTTTACTGTCAAAATTGGCATTTTCTTATCTTTCTATTGTTGCCCTAGGCACCCCAGGGCACGGGGTATAATATTTTTATTAAATATACTTGAAATTAAAATAAAATTTCTTTTAGTAAAGAATACAAATATTATATCTTATCGTAAGAATGCACTATTAACAACTAAATATAGCCGACATATGTAGAGTGATTGTTCCACGTGAAAAAAAAATCTTTGCTCATAATTAGTATACCAGATAACTTTCAAATTCTATGCTCCAGCTATAAACAAATATAAAAGCAGCAACTCTAAATTAAAATTTTCAGTTGCACATTGAAGTTCAAAATTTAGTATAAGTATGAAGCTATATGTGATCTCAAACAATCTGAAGTAAAAAATCACCCATTGAAGTCTTACAGATCACTCTGCAATAATGCAATTAAGAGTGATTAATAACAGCTTTTTTAATGCAAGATAAAATTGCAATAGGAAAGCCTAATCATTTGCCATAAAATTCTTTCTACACATATAAGATATCTTATGCACTTGTCCTAACATGAGGTTTTTGCATAAATGGTAGCAACACATGTAAAATGAAACTTTGTGTCAATGCCTTTTGTGAATGGGAATCCCTTCCCCTCCGCATTAAAGGGAACAAGAATGGATAATGGAAAAGAAATCAAAACCTCCTACAATGATGACCATTGGTCTTGGGCAAACTTCCGATACTTATCAAAGTTTCGATACATACCAAAATTTCCATAATTGATATTGATCTAATTTTCATGACTAAAGAGAATCAGATCTGGCTATGTTTTACGAATATTTTTGGAAGGATTTCAAGGCATTGTTTTGTATATCGGTGGAAAATATGTGTTGTTCTTCTTTTCTTTTTAATCCGCATACTTTTCTAAAATAGGCGCTTTTATATTTCTAAAAGTATATAATTTTTCTTGTTTAAAAGTTGTTCTTTTTCAGTTTCACAATATAATTTTATTACAATATTTTATTTTTTATTTAAGCTAAAGATTATTTTTAATGGATAAATTTTATTACTCTAATTTATTTCGCTTTATATATTTGGATTATACGTTGCGCTTTTCTTTTCAAATTTTCATGAAGTTTAGGAATTTTCTTTTCTTTCTCTTTTTTTATTCATAATTTTTTTTTCCCAAAAATATAGTATTTTGAAGTTCTTTAAAAAATTCTGCATTTAATTACCTTAAGAAATTTTTTGTGAAATTATTATTTTCATGCTTTTAATGTGAAGATATTTTAGTAGTAATTTTTCAATATTTTAACTATTTTTTATATAATCCTTTTTTTTTATTTTCCCCCTTCATTTTAACGCTTCATATTCATTTTAATTTTAATTTTTTTATTTCCTTTCAGATTTTATAATATGCCAAAATGTTGATAGAATAATTAGAAATAATAGATAATTAACTAGAAATTTAATATTCAGAAACATAGCGTTCTACTTGATTATTTTTTATTGAGTTTATATTAATGATGATATATAATGGCATATTTTTCTTTTATTTGATCATGATCACGAGTTTTTTTAAAATTTTTAATGCATTACATCATTCGTCCGTAAATAAACTTACCCTCCATAATATTTGTTGTTAATGTTTTACTCATTTCGGAATTAATATTTTTCGTCTCTTTTTGAATTTTGAAATAGTAAATTGTATGATTAATTTTAATTCTCTTATATACCTATTGTTAAAATTCTTGTGCAGATTTGAATTAAATCTGCCAATAAAATTATTAAAATAAGAATAAAAATTTATGCAATTCATAAACAAAATTAATTTTTCAAGACAACAGATTTCGAATTCGGGTTTTATTAAAACTATTTAATTTTACTTGTGAAAGGCATTTTTATGTCGTTTTCCTTTTTTTCTCTCTCTTTATGAAGAGCGAAAGAAACTGAATTTATTTTTAATCAGCAGTAAAAATGGTAAACGCAGTAGGATAAATTGTAGCACGCAGACATTGCTTTGGCATTGACACACTTTATACAATACTTTTAACACAGTATATTTTCAGTAAAGCGGCACGCATCAAACCAAAGAAACCATCAAATTAACAGCCAGGATCATTTAAAAATATCTATTCAAAATACGCAGCTTCTGGAAATTTTTGAACTGATTATTTTTACATAATGCTGTCATTAAATCTTTATCCCTCTTTATTTTTTAATTAGTTTTATTCAAATTTTTAATCTTTGCTTCAAATACATGGAAATAATTTCAAAGTATGGAAATTTTTTTAAAAATAGAAGTTTTATTCCATTTTTTTTTTTCAAAATGTCAATGTAAAGTGTTGATAGAAACAATCAAAATTAGGGGTTGAAAATCACTTTTTAGAACCGAACATCAAAGCAATTGCAGATATAGAAAAACATTAGTTCTATTTTCAGTATTAAGGAAGTTACAAAGAAATGAAAATTTCAACCACTCCTCACCATTTTAACC
This sequence comes from Argiope aurantia, assembly GCA_026543865.1. NCBI lineage: Eukaryota > Metazoa > Arthropoda > Arachnida > Araneae > Araneidae > Argiope > Argiope aurantia. Next base: position 783,412 of record JAPMOR010084961.1, read on the forward strand.
TTTTTGAGCTAGATATCCCATCTACGAACGCGTCCGAAGGTTTTACATTTCTTACAGGATATTCCAAGCCTGCTAAAATCTAAACAAAATTATTCTAGTTAGCAAGATAACATGGGCAAAGCGTTATACGCATATATACGGTATGCCCTCTAAAGTTCCCTCTTAACTGCAGAACGGCTGCTGCTATATTCATAAAAGAGGTGTCTAGGTATAGTAAAGTAGCCATGCGCTACTGAATAAAACTTCCTACGACGCCAATGCACATTTGGATCCTCGTTTGAATTTCGTATAGCACACGTTGTCGAATAGAGAGTATAATGTTGGCACAAGCGTCCATAATGCGTCGCGTAAGGTCCTATAATGTTTGTTTGGGGTCGCATTCTGTTTCAGGTATCCCCACTGAAAAATGTTCAACGGAGTCAAATCAGGCAAAAGCGATCTTCGAAACCGCCCTGCTCAATTATTTGGCTCCCGAATTCCTTGACGAGGTATTACTTCACTGGAGATGAGCTGTGAGCAGTTTCGCCATCCATGGATCCCTAAGATTAAACAATGACAGCTTCTCCACAAAATCGGGCGTAACTTTCTGAGTTAGCTGTAAATATAGTGTACCCGTTAAAGTGCCGCCATAAAATATTGGACTGATTTTCCAATACCCAGTAACGGGTGATTTGCCTATTATACTTACCATTCTATGAAAAGCATGCCACATCAGCCCACACTGCATTTGATTCATGACGAAGTCGCACCATGCATAGTGTCGTTCGTCATCCCCTCCAGTATAACTTGTAGAGTCGTTGGTCTGTATGGATGAGTGCCTAATTCGCTTAGGATTTTTCAAACCTGACTTTTTGAGAGGCCTGAGTGTTGACTGATCTCTCTTGCATTACATTTCGGATATGCGAAGGTGTATACTAATTCCTCATCCTGTCGAAATTGCCTGTCCTACCTTAGCTCGTCTGCCAGAATGAGCTTGTCTAATCAAGCAACTGTAGCCTGTTTCCTTTAACAATAGATAGGATGGTATGATGAGAATGATGCAGGCCTTTAGGGAAACGTTGTCGGTACAATCTTGCTGCCGATCGTCCCTTGCGCTCACATTCACCGTACAGTAAAACCATCTCACAATACTTAGCTTTGGAAAATCACTCCATAACTATGAGCATAAACATACTATAACCTTCAGAAGATCTCTTTTATAGCTGTCTCGAGTAAACAGGCGTGACGTTTCTTACGTATCTGCGTACTGCAAAAGTTTCGAACATCAAGCGCAAGTTGCGTTGAGTTGATCTTGTGGTGCCGCAAAGAGTTTGACATTCGTAATAAAATAAAAAAAAAAAAAAAAAATGGAAATTTTTAAAAACGGCCTTTAAAAATTTTTTCTTAGATTTTAGTTTGGTAATAGTGGAGAAAAGTTAGATTTTAGGTTCAAAAAGAATTTAAAAAAATTCTGGTTGCAATGCAACATTATCTCTAAGTACCGCAAAGAGCTTAATGTTTGTAAAAAATTGAAGAATTATAAAATTTGATAAAATATTTTTATGAATTTTTTGTTCATATAATGTTACAAAAGATGATTTTAAATACATATATAAGCATAACAATTGGAAAAAATTATTAATTACGAAGTATAAAAATAAAAAAAAATATTTTTATGCCAAATTTTGCGTTTTTAAATTCTGTATCCTTAATGATTACAAATGTTATAGCTGCAAAATGTTTGTTTCTACTTCACTGCCACATTTAACTGTTTTTTTTAATTAAATTTTGGCATATTCATACTTGAATCAATTTTTGCTTTTATGTATTCTTCTCTTGCGATTTAATCACAGACATTTTGAGCCGATTTGGCCACCAGTTTCATAGCTCTTTCCACTGCTTGTATGTGACAAGGAAGCCGGGGAAAGTCGAAAACCGAGTCCCCTTTACTATTTGGTTCAGCTTCAAATGCCTTCTGTATAAAGTCTTTGAGAGAGTCACTGGAAACTTGTTTTAGCAAGGGGGTTCAGTTCAGTCATTTTCAAGCGATTAGATCATGTCGATGTAATCTTTTGCATCGCAATTTATCTTTGGAACTTTAAACTCTCTGACTGTGTCTTTACTTTCTGTTCTTGCGTTTAAAACACGTCGTAAACCAAGTTCTCATTGAATTTTACGTTCATCAATTTGCTTGGACAAAAGGATATTTTCTGAAGCAACAAAAAATATCCATTTCTTTGAATAATCTGGTCTATAACGTTCTTGAGATCGTCAGAGAGATAGCATGAATATGAGGTAAGGTTTAAAAGATGTTTGGAACCATTAGTATATGAAAGTTTTAACTTAATATTAAACCACATAGGCACCTGGTAATTTTATCTCTTCTTGTCTATTTGATGGATCTGGTTGGTTTGCCTCTTTTTGTAAAGAACACTGTTGTTCTTCAGCGTTGTCATTGTCGCCAATAATCGTTTTTGATGCATTTGTATTTTTTTTTTGTCCTTCTTGAATAAACTTAACTATTATCTGTAGTTCTTTACTCTTTCTTGCTTTTTTCTTCCTCAAAGCGTGTGTGGTAGCAATATCAATATTACCTATAATCATTTTCCTGTTAGAACGTTGATCCTTTAGAACCTTTTATTCCATAGCTGACGCTTTTTTTTTCTTTTATACAAGTCAACAAAATCAAATAAACGTCTAGCTTCTTCTCTAAATTCTGAGAGATTGGAATCAAACTTATCTGAATATTTTCTGCTTTTAGACTTTAATAAATTTCTGTATTTAGCATGATAAGCTTTTATCCTTTGTGAAATTCCTTTGCTAGAAGCAACGGTTAACCAAATTTGTTCTATTATGGGAACTAAAGTGTCACATGTCTGTCGCTTACAGAAGGATCCTTCTCTGAAGCAATTTTGAGGTTGTGTTTAATATAACAGTATCACTAGATTCGTAAGTAGTGAGTCCAAGCAAATCAATTTCCCCAAAACAGAACACTCAGATATTTGTCTTGTCTTCATTAATTTAGACTGTGCCATTTTTACTCACAGCAAAGCACACAAGAACACAAAATAACAAATCAGTTACACAATAGATGAAGCGGAGACGCCAACTTAACTGAACCTGGCAAAGCTACTGATTTGAAACCAGATCTGTCCTTATCATTGGACGCAGACAAATCTCCATCTTAGCTCAATAACATCCGCTCCAACGACGACTTAATGCGATGCCAGAGCAATAGTAAAACTGTTTTTATACTTTTATTCATATGACAGCATCTATTTAAAGCTATTTATTTCATAATCAATACACGCGAAAATCCTTAAAAAGTAGCAAAAACTGTGTTTTTATGAAACTGTAACGCACTTGCGGCACCTCAAGATGTACTCTAATATTTTTTATAATTTTTATTTATCTTATCTATACCAAAAGGCAACTTTTCCGCTCTATTACAAATTAAAACTCAGAAGTTAATTATTTGGTAAAAAAAAAAAAAACCTTTAAAATATAGCAAAAATTTCAATTTTATGAAATTTTAACGTCCTTGCGGCACCTCAAGACCTACTCCAATATTTTTCATATTTATAATTTGTTTTATCTACACCAAAAGGCAACTTTTCCACGCTATTACAAATAAAAAAAAATAACTGATTTTTTTCGTTCCACTCTAGTGGTTATAATTAAACTTCCCACATAAACCACATCCTACAACGCAAACGGGTGAACGGATTCCAACGAAATTTGGTATATATTCTTTACACAAGATGCGCTCACGGAATTTCGGTAAAAAAAAAGTTCCAAAATGTACACCAGAGGGAGTGTTTTCCGGAAAAATATTAAATTTAATACTGTTTTTAACGGATTATACTAATAAATCCTCTAAGGTTGGTGTGCAAAACTTAAGCAACAGGTATGTTTTTTGCCATAACTTCACGGGAAATCATCTGGGAGACATGAAATTCAGAAATGAGATACAGCATTTTGTTCTGAAAGAATGACGAAAGCATAGTTGCGCAGAAATGAATACAATGCATACAGTATGGAATCAAACAAAAAAAGGCTTTATTGAACTCATAGTATCGTTACACATGATTGTCTGTCCAAGAGGAAGAACAGCAAGCAGATGTTCCTTAGTATGGGATATGCCCTCCCCTTACTGCAATGGTTGCTTCGCACCGTCACCCCAGACTCAGCACCAGATTGTCCAACAGTTCTTGAGGTAAGAGTGTCCATTCCTCAATCAGCATCTGTTTAAGTTGTCGGGTGTTAACAGGAGGATGTAATCCTGCCGCAAGGCGTCTCCCAAAAGCATCCCACACATGTTCTATCGGATTTAAATGAGGGGAGCACGCCGGCCAATCCATTCGAGTGATATCTTCACTTTCCAGGAGCTCCTCAACAGCATGAGTCCTGTGTGGCCGTGCATTGTCATCCATAAAAACGAAGTCTGATCCAATGGCACCTCGGAACAGACGCACATGGGGAAGGGTCACCTCCTGACAATAGCGATCTCCAGTTACAGAACCTCTGTCGAAAACGTGGAGCTCAGTCCGCCCGTTCATCATAATGCCTCCCCAGACGACAACTCCAGGACCACCGAAACGGTCTCTTTCCGTGATGTTACTGGGATGAAACCGTGTCCCGACCTCTCTCCAAATCAACTGGCGTTGGGAATCGCTTGTGGCACTAAAACGACTCTCATCTGTAAAGAGGACACGACTCCATTGATGAGATGTCCAGTTTTTGTGCTCCCTGCACCACTCTAAACGGTGCCGCCGGTGGGAAACTGTCAAAGGGATGCAGCGTTCAGGGCGAATAGACCACCTTTGTGAAGGCGTCTGGACACAGTAAAACGCGATACTTTTCGCTCCGTTGCTGCACACAGTTGCTGAGCAATGGCGCTTGCTGACTGGTTTCGGGTTCTTTTCGCCTGCAGCGCGATATGTCGGTCACCCACTGCAGTTGTTTTCCTGGGGCGGCCACCACCAACCTTTCTCACAGCTGTACCTGTGGTTTGGAAGGCTTTGCAAGCGCGCGAAACGACACTTTTGTTGATTCCGAACTCTTCAGTTACACTGGTCACACTACGCCCTCCTCCAGCTTTCCGATCATTCTTCCACGTGTGAAATCGTCCAGGTGATTTCTGCTAGCCACATTTCACGAATTAACTCACGTGCACTTGCAGCGAATGTCTTTAATTGCGTCTCCGTCCTTCCTTTTATTGTAGTGTTGAGCTGCGCGCGCCTTCCGCACGTGTTTTGCGTACTCTCACGTCGCCTGTGATGTTTTGTTCCTGATATTTGCATACGCATGACCTTTCTCTTGAATTACATGTTCATTGTTCTGATCGCAAGAACTCCTTTTCTGCAATTTCAGGGCTATCTGCTTAAAATTTGCATTGTTGCTTAAGTTTTGCACACCACTGTAAATTTGTTCTAAATTCTTTTTAATTGCTATGAAACCAATTATATTTTATTTTTTATTTAAAAATTGCAGCTGGACAAAATATAATATTTTTTTTATCTCCTTTTATGTACCGTCGTCAATTCATGAATGCTGTTGGAAGAACGGACAAATGGCCGGTCGAAATTTTCTTTCTTCCTCCTATTTTGGGTTACTCACAATATTCGGCTATGTTTTTTCCATGGTTGGGCAACATTTGCAGGAAGGTATCTGAAGTACTTGTTCCCCCACCATGAATGACGTACCATGAGTATGTGGATGACATGTCGCCAAGTTAATGGCATGCCTCTCGCTTCCCTGTTGCGTAGATCTATCTGCAATGATGAAATGTACCCCTTACGGAAAGGATTGTACCGTGGCCATTAATGAAAGTTTCTTGCCTTCTGCTCTCACAATGATAGGTATTCTACAAATCAGAATACATTGGCAGGGTGGGGGTAGTTCTGATGTTGTTCGAAAGTACCTGCGGCGTGTAGCATTATAATTAAGAAAATTTAACAAATTATTACTTTTAAAAGAACGTTCGATTCCCATTGGGTGAAAGCCTTCAAATACAAATCCGTTCCCCTCCCCTTCCTTACTGAATGACCCCAGAAAAAATTTCTCGCACCATGGGGTAATAATTCAGTAGAGAAGTTTTCAAATATATAAAGGAAATGTAATAAGTTGCTAATTATCACTGAAACGAGTCTCGGAAACTTGCAAACTATGCCTTTACCGCATTCCTTGATAACATTATCTTCCTTTTAGTTCTATATTTCGAATCTCAAAAAGATATAATTGCTTCTGTTATATGATGGTGTTGTCCTTTTCTTTTAATGTGGGGCTTTCTTACCATACTGATATTTCTATTAAAGACTCATAAAAAAACTTTTGTAAGTACCATTGAACCAAATCGTGTAATACATTTTTCATTTTTAAAAATGTAAAAATATCTGGAAAATAAGAGTTTAGCTCCTGGTGCTCTGCGCCTCCTAAGTAAGTGGCCTTGAATGGGTTCTTAAGATGGATGAGAGATGACATAGGGGACTGGGACATTTTAAATTGATATGAATAGAAATGATTCATGGAAGTCTAAAAGGAAAAATTTTTATACTGCGTATTTCTCTAAAGTGTTTAACAACGCTTCTAATCGTGCTTGTGGATGTGTGCATTTAACTAAGAAAGTTTAATGCATATTGATTGCCAGCTTCTCATTTATTTCTATTGCACTTTGTATAAATAAAAACAATTTGGTTAACCTGTATTTAAAACACATTTATCAACAATACTCATACAAAATAATAAATCTTTTTTAAATAAAAAAAGTAGACGTTAAAAATCTTTTTGAAGCGTTCTGAGACTTGCTTATGCCATGTAATGGAAGGAAATCTAAAGTCTAATAAAATACTTATGTGCAATTGTAATTTGATATGACTCCTCAAAAGGAAATTCTTCGAGGAGGCGGTAGAAACAGTAAATAATTATGAAATTCAAAGTTTCCTAATCTAATCAAATTTGGCAGCAAAAATATAGACCTTTTTTGTTTAAAATCTGATAAAAATAGTTTAACTAAATTTGACTAATAAGACTTGATCGATAGATTTTATCATATTTTCAGCACTATATTAATTGACTCGCTTTACAGAAAAATCATTTATTCATTTAAAGCATTTTTCCAACTAGAAATATATGTTTATCTCTAACAATTTAAGAAATAATTATTGATAAAAAAAATTAGACGCCCTATATATTAGAAAAATAAAATCTACTTTCAAACACCAGTTCCAGATTCTTATACACAAATGCAATTACAGTGAGTTATGCAATTAAGATTATTTATTGCAACTTTGGCCTACTGAAGCCCTTTGCTTAAATTCAATAAAATATACTAATTTATTACAGAAAAATAACCATACAATTGCATTCAAGATAAGAACAGTTTTCAATGAGATTACCACATATAAAACCACTCAAAATTTTTGGAATTCTAAACATTTAAATGTAATTGACATTAGCAAGGGGAAAAATATCACAATTTTAATGGCTTTTTACTTTTAATTAATTTTACAAAAAAAAAAAATTATCAGTGGTTTATATAAACAAACAAAAGTTATCAAAATATAGTCTAAGAGAAAACCTGAATAAGATAATACTGCTGTACTAAACGCATTACTCCTAAAAATTAGGTAGTGTTTTATGTAATACTATTTAAGTAATTATTTACATAAAAGAATATTCCTTAACATTTTTTTCGTCAAACATAAATAAAATAAGTCAGTAAAAAAAGTACAGGAGACAAATGCTTAAGATCATAAAATTTATTTTACTTTTTACAATATAATTACATAGCTTTTAATAAATACTTTCAGCTTACAAAACATTGATGTTTTAGAGCATATGCATCACAGTTCACACATAAGAGTTTTGTTTTATACAAAGGCAATGCTTGCAATTAGTAAGTTGAAGAAACAAGCTGCCAACTGGTATATTTTCAAATACACTGAACAAAGGGGAAAAATACATAATTAATAAATTTATGCAAAAATTAAATATAACATATAAAATGATATGATGCCATGTGAAGAAAGAACAAAAAGTACTTCCGGTTCCAAGCATTGCCAATACAGTGCGTTTTTTTATTAACAGTTAAAGTAAACATAAAAGCTATTAGTCTCACTCTCAGAACAAAATTAAATAATAACTATTAATTTAAAAAAGTATCAAAACTGCAGTTCACACAGATGCATATATATTCTACTTACAGTATTGCTAAGTACATGAAATACTCTTCATCAAAAGATAGATTTTCGCTTATGAGTAAAATCTTAGAATTTTTGAATAATACAAATAATAATTAAAAAAATTTTTTCAGTACATAAATTTTGCAGTTGAATATCTTGATGAATATCATGAAACCAAAATAAAAGAAAAAATTATTCGAGCCAAAGAAAAGTGGATATACACGAAAAACTTGAGGTGATGAAATAAATTTTTGCCTATATTTGCAATTAACATATATACTACATTTTTATATTCAAGGCCTTCATCAGACACTAAATTGCAATATATATGAAAGGGGATTTGAAGATACACAGAGTATTGCTTTTAAAAATGAAATAACTTATAGTTCTTTAGCTTCCAACTAACACTTCATCATCAAGTTGATAAATTTAACCTTTCAAAACATTAAAATTTTCACGGTAGTATATTTGAAATCAAAATAATTTGATATACCATGTATATTAAGGACTAAAAGTTAAAAAAAAAGTTATAATGGTTAACAGTTATTTTAAATAAGGAATAAAATTTTATCTAAATCCTTTGAGAGTATTTCACAAACACAGCATAAAAGGAAGGTATTTTCATATGATATGGCATCTCTTCACTGACGAATAATTTGTAATAATTCTAACAAAATATGCTGAAATTTTTAAAGAGAAGCTATCCTACTTCATTTACTATAGAAAACATTTTTTTCTATTGTTATATGAATGCTTTCATTTTTTTTTGTAATGTACATCACAATACATTTACAGCTTCACATAGTGCAATTCTACCGTTAAACACTTAAAGCTCAAAACATATGTCAAACATTTTAACTATATATCTTTTAAATGAAAAATACATAATGAAAGCACGCTTGTAGATCAAGAAATATACAGAGTAATGGATTTTCATTATTAATTAACTGTTTCTACGATTTGAAAGTAAAAGTTTCTCACCTCGTCGCTATTAAGAGACAGTATCACTTCAGAAGTTTCTAAAATTTCAAGCACATGATAACTAAACAGATTTTTTTTTATCATGAGATAATACTGCACAGCAGGGAAGGGGATTTTATAATTTAATATACATAAGAGATAGAGCTTTTGTTAAAAGACAAAAATATATATACAGTTACAAATCATCTTGAGCTATAAAAATTCTTAGAACAATGTACCCAAGATTCAACACCAAACCAACAACAATTAACACTTTTCCCATGCTTACATATTCCCACTTACATTCGGAAGCTCTTTGGCACTACCAACAAATAAAGATTAACACCACTGCTAACCAGGAGTCACACTGTTATTCTAATAATATAAAATTGTATAAAAACCGCATCTGAGGATTTGAACAGTATTACACAGGCAGAATAATTAAAAACTGAATATGTCTGAAACCGTTCATCCAAAGATTAAAAAAAAAGTACCAAACAAATAATTTTGGTTAAATTCTCCATGTATTATTTTAAACGGTTTGCCATAAAAACATGTATATTCATCAAACAATATATAAAACACACACTTACGTTAAAAAAATAAAGAAAAACCTGAGGTTAAAAATTATTGCATAGATAATATAAATATAAAAAATGCTACGAATCTGCAATAATTAAAAAAAGTCTATCATAAAAAATCTTATCAACATGCCAATCTACAATTTATTTAGCAATTAGTGTATGGTTAGCAAATGCATTATTAATCTTACAAAAATGAAAACTTTAAATTAACATTCCAAAATATATTTAAGTCCTTTATTGGCTTCTCATTTAAAGACTAGCACAGTAATATGAAAGAACATCTATCTGAGAATACATCAAAACCACAAATGAAAAGAAAACACAAATGACATTGTCCTAATAAACAACATAAATAAACAAATAACTCGATTAATCACAGTTCATAGTTTGAAACGATATAAGACGTTGTCACAAAAAACATGCTATAACTAAAGTACAAAAGCAATGTAACAGCGAAAGACTAAGTTACAATATGATTCCTTTAGTATCAAGAATATTGCGTTATTATATGACAATATGCAAATTTCTGATGTCAGTAAATGCATAAGTGCATTAATTATTAAATTTTTGATAAATAATAAAATCAAAGAAACCATTCAGTAATTACCAATTAACACATGAACATCATTGTAAAGATGTTAAGCTATAAGATATTAAAATCTTTTAAAATGAAAACTCAGAAATTATTTAAATTTCAACTCATGATGTAAAATATATAATTATACATGTACATAATGGGCTTAAAGGCACTATAAAACTGAAGCAAAACATTCAGGAATATTCATGCAGGAACAGCTGTAAAGCTAAAAAATATGCGAAGATAAACTTCCAACATTCTAAGTAAAACAGGAAGTACACTTTTGATCAGATATTTTCTCCAAAATGATTTGCTTAAGCGTCAAATATATTTATAAACATAATTGAAGTTATAGAGAATGACTCTTCAGTGTACAATACCTACAATATTTCATTACTAAGATATCACACAACAAAAAGGAAAAAATATTTAGGAATGCATTTTTCCTTAAAAGCTATTTTCATGACCAGTTAAAATATAAAGATTTGAAGGACTCTTTAAATCATGAGTGGGTCGACTTTCCAAAACCACAACACTGAAAAATTAAAAAAATTATTTTAGAAAACGCCAAAAAAATTATCCATTTAAACACTACGTAAAGAAAGTAAATAAGTAAAATTATTATGAAATCTTACACAAATGCATAATTTTAACAAATTTCAAGCATATTCCAAGGGAAGAAAAATGAATCATACGTGCAATCGTCCCCAAAAATTTATTTCAAAACTTTGCTTTTTTTTTTTCATTTTTTAAGCCAGGTGGAATATTTTTTTTTCGCATTCTGAGTTCGACAACAATGATCAAACAATATATAAGAAATACAGGTTGGGATTGTTCTCAAAACAATTCTAGAAAGCATTGAAACTTACTCACCGCGTTATAACAGACGGCGGTAACCAAATATCTCACCCACTGAATTTGGTAACGGGGGGGGGGGTGCGAATCGCAGCCCAAGTTTGGCGCACGGTCACTTGAGAACTACTCTTTTCGTTTTACCATTCCGAAGCACGGTTCATCTTTGCTCTGTTCATTCGTTTTCCTTTATTTATTCTTATTACTTATAATTTTGTTTCAATTTCGTTATCACGCTGCCCCAAAGGGACTCATCTGTTTTAATGCACATTCATTTTTCGATAATTTTTGCCTCTACGTCAATAAAAAAAGCAGTTAAGATAAGTATTATTACAAATACGTCTGAGCTATTTAGACATAAAACTTTTAAAAACAGTATTTTAACTCTATTCTCATGAGAAATATTTACTTTATTAGTACACTTTTTGCCACTTTGCATACATAATTAAATTATATCAAAATTCAAAAATTTTCCCCAGTTACCAAAACCTTTCTTTTGCGCTTGAAAAATAGCAATATATTATTATCATTATTCACTTAATGAGAATAACACTTAATGAAATTCCCAGGTCCTCAACAATTATGAACCGTATCTTCATTTGCTTCGACAGTTATCCTTTTGTTATAAAATTTAAATAACGTTAAAAATTTGCTTCCAATATCCGTGTGGTATTTTTAGATTGTGACTTTTCACAGTTTAAACGTGTTTATTCTGCAGAAAAAATTCTTAAAGTTACAACAAAGCTAATTTTTTTCAAGCAAAAATAAGAATGAGTTGAAACAGAGAGATTTGGGTGATATATTCAAACTCAAAGGGTTCTGCTTATAGTTTATCACGTAAACTACTTCGAGTGAAAAAAAAATTACAAATGGTTTCAACGACTGGAAAAACAATACAAGAATTGCGGGACATGAAAGGGCACAGAAGACGGAAATAATGTCTTTATACTGTGATATAATTTTTCCCTTTCTTTTAATTTTTTTTTTGAAAAATAGATTTATTGTGTAAATTCTTTAACAAGGAAGATGATCAAACTCAGAAAAAAGAGCTGTTTACTTGAATGAACCTATTAAACTGATTTATCATAAGAGTTTAATGAAGAATGCATTAATTTCAAACAATCTGCAGACGCACACAAGTACGAAAAAAAGTTCCCTGGACAATTCTTAAAACTATTTCCGGAAATTTAAATATACTGATATTTTTTCCAACTAGTAATTGCCCCTGTAGAGATTCTTATAGTATTCTTAAAAGAATAATCATTTGAGGAACTCTTCAATAGAAAACAGACTTGCAAGTATCGGATGTTATAATTAATTCAGTTTTAAATGTAAATAAATAATTTGCTGTTTTCAAGGTACTTCAAGTTATACTGTAAATTGAATTATATAATCAATTATTAATTTATAATATATTCGATTATCAATTATATGGTTAAGCTAATTTGACAGATCTTGTAAAATAGTAATTTTTAATATTATATTTGTTTGAAGCGTATTATCATTATGCCATTTATTGTAATAATTAAATGCTTTTATCTGTACCTGAAGAAATCATTATCTAATATTTATGATTAATTTTCAAGAAATTTACTACTTCAGTCATTTCTTCGGTGATATATATTTATCAAAAATACATAAATAAGACAAAATTACAATAGTAAGAAATTAACAGTAACCTCCAATTAAGAACCTCCAATTTAACAGTTGATTAAGTAAAAAAAAAAAAAACATGTTGACATGTAAAATTGAATTGACTACTTTATTAAAGAGAGCGACTACACGATGGGCACTGCCGAGGGTCGCAAAATGCAATTATTCTCTTTAAATATTATGCTTTCATCTCATGCATAAGAATTTTTAGAGAATGTTATCCTCAAACTAATGATATCTTTAAATATGATGTTTAATAAATAATGTTTTTAAAACAAAATTAAAGCTTAATGTTGTAAGTACGAAGTTGAGAGTAAATGCAGGTGAATTAAAATGAAATATATGAAATAATGAGGAGCGTGAAAAGTACTGATATCAAATAAACAAGAGTTTGGAACTGAAACACTATAAAAGACAAAATCAGTACTTTAATTTTTCCCCTTCCCCTACCTGACTTAATTGAATATTTGTAATCGTTACTTTTCCTTTTGTATAGGAATTAATAATTAAAATTGTTTCAAATAAATTTCTGAATAGATCAACAATCTAAAAGAACAATTAACTATATATATATATAAGAGGTAAACGTATTTATAAAAATATTCATACCTATCTGCACCAAGCAAACGGAATATCCTACTGCTGTCGTTTATTTCTTGAACCACCTCGTTGTTCTTAAAGCTACGTCCCTGCATTCCATGTTTGTGGAATGCTAAAACACTATCAGTCAAGCAAACTAAAAACAAATTACTATGAATCAGTAACAAGAGGAAAAAAAGTCACTAAAGTATAATAGATTGAAATGCAGATACTCGGCTAGTATTTTAAAAAGAATTTAGGCCTGTGTCATCAACTTGGACAATTATTCATTATATTAATGGAAAAAAATTGATTTTTAAATCATAAGAATGATTCGAAAGGCACAGCTTAATATCAACAGGGATATTTTAAAGAGAGCCGATATTCATATTACAAATTAGCTAATGAGTGGTAGAAATTCAGGATTTCAGGTTGTTAATTTAAACCTTTAACCAAACTTTTATTTTATAAGTCTGAAAATTATTCGAAGCATTACTAATTACTAAAACACTATTATAGAAAAATCCGTCCAGTGGAATTATGGTGAAAAGTGCAACAGGTTCAGTAATAAATAATGACGCTTTATTCTACAAAAACACCCGAAACACTAGAAAGGAAACATAGCGAAGCGTACTAGAAAACAACACTTACAGAAATCAATAAGACGTAATTGCAACAGTATGAAGCGAACAGAGGGAATTCGTTAGAGATCTACACATCAAAGATAGAATTCACTCGACTACTTGCTAGAGCTCAACTTAACTGATTTCAGCTCTGTCTCTCGGCTTTTTTATAGTTTTCGTTATAAGGCAAAGAAACTTCTAGAAGGATATCACTCCTTCACTTTTAATCCACGTACGTCCAAAATTTCTGTAGTTTCTGGAACTCTAATTTTTGCCACAAAATTCGTCATAAAATTACTAAGCCTAGGAGTCACTGACCCATCATACATTTATAATTGGTTACAGTTATTAATAAAACTGTTTTCCTTACTAAGAAACTAACTGTGCAGGGAAGAAATATTATTAAAAAAATTCGCAACAATATATTTTTACACTGATTGTTTCTAAAATTTTATGGACATTTTACACAAATCCTAAAATAATTAGAAGATGTTTCTGAACTTCTCAAGTGCTGTACCTGAAAGAGAACACATAGTTTTGAACTTTAGAAATCTTATTATCAAAATGTGTCAACACCGTAAACAATTTATGTTCCAACAGTAATCTAGACTGTTGGGAATATAAATAAAAAATGAGATGGCATTCCAAGTTAAATACAGAATTGTGAGTTCGGGCCAACTTTATGTTTAAAAATGATACAAGCAACGTAAGTCGAAATGAACTGAGAAAAATCATTAAAAGATCAATTTCCACTTATAGAACAGATTCAGTTATATATGTATTGTTATATCTCGACATGTATTGTTATATATGTATTAAATCAGCAAAATAAACATACCGATTTTGGATTAAGTTCAAATAAAATAAAAAATATGCAGATCTAGGTAAATTTTATTTAATTCTTCCATGACAGGCTCAAAAATGCCAAAATGGGTTAAGAAATGCTTGAAGCAAAACGAATATAGCATGCATGAAGAATAAGTTGTTCTTTATTTGCAGTTTCTTTAAATACTCTCACTACCTAACAATATCCAGAAACATGTTGCTGGCCACATGCGTCTCCAGTTAAATGTAAACTTAGGTGATGGATTCAGAAGCGACGATCCCGACTTAATCCAAGACAGAGAAGGTGATCCCAGAATCAGGCAGAGAAAATTCTTCAAGCGGTCTGTTTGCGGACACTAGGAAATAGAATGATCCCGCTAGTCATCAAAGTGATTTCGGAAGTGAAAACTCTCAATAGTCTCATAACATATGGATGAGCTGCCACAAAATTTCACTGGATTAAGAATCTTCAATGAGATCTTTTCAGTGCAGCATAAGTTTTATAAGTCCCATTTTGGTGATTTTCCAGCATGACTGTATCTTCAAATTTTGTACTTTTTGCTCAATGGTTTCTCATTGGCGCTGGATATCTAAACTATCTTTCTTCATCAGCAGAAATTTAAAAATATATATATTCATCAAAAATCAGAAGCTATTACAGCTAAATGTGATCAGGCAAGAGTCCCTTTATCTTGCTCAAATTATTCCAAGTCTTTGGACGCTAAATACGAAAAATAAATTTACTTTAAACATGATTCACCTAAGGGCAAGAAACAACTTTCTGACGAGCTTTCCAAAATATTAAACAACAATCCCTCTTACTTTCGATATAAAAAGAAAATGTTTTTAAAATATCAGATATTTTAATACATGGAGCCTAAGTTTTTAAAGCATAAAGAACTAAATGCCATATAAAATAAAACATATATTTATGTTTGCAATACAAAAGAATTTAAAAGGATTCGCTAATATTTTCAAACTATTTAGAGGTTTAGGTACTACAAATCGCATCTAAGGTATTGTTTACTATGACAATATTTTAATATGTTATTATTTAATATTTTATAGAATAAGTCATATTGAATTCATATTCTGTTTAATGCTTTAAAACTTGATCTAAAAATAAATACTTGAAAAGTTAAACACTAAATCATACGTTATTGAATAATAATTGCTTTAAAAAGAATAATGGCTGAACGATATAATACAACAGTTAAATATTTAATCAAGGATTGTTAGATAATAATTGTTTAAATCAAAAGAATCAAATAAGAAAAATAAAATACAGGATAACAATAACTACCGAAATAGTTCTACAAAATTTGCGAAAATTAATAGATTAAGAAGCAAAACCGAAATTCTAGAATAATATTTATTCTACAGTTTCTTTTTATAAAATGGTGTGTCCAAAAAAAGTTCATAATTTTTTTCATCAAAAGAAAATGATAGATAATCATGTTTGAAGGAGATTATCTTGGAAAAGCACACGTTTGTTTTTTTAATAAATACACAAAATATCCACCCTCCAATGGAACATAAATCTATCGATTATAAAAAAAAATTAATGTAAATATTGCGTTTTATTCGCTTTGAGATTGATAGCTAGAGAGTCACCTGATCCATGACATTTCAGGTTTGTTTTGCCAGTATTGTTTGAAATATTAAATGAAAATTATTACCACACTTACTACACATTATTACTATACTTACTTACATAGTATGTAATTATATTGCACTTGAGGTGAAATGGTGACAAAAAAAAAGTAAAGCTTTAATTAACAGAAAATGTAGTGTAAATGAGTTTAAAACAATATTATTAGTTAATTCCAATTGTCCACTTCGTTTGTGGCAATGCTAATAAACAACTTTCCGGTTTGCGCACCTTTTTCGAGTAACAGGAATTTTCCGTCTCTTGGCAAGCAATTGTCTGGATATCTAAGCAATACACATAACTCTGCACTGTTTTTTTAATAGCAATGGGGCGTTCAAATATATGAGATAAAGAAAAAAATGGGAAGAGAGACCGAGGAAAATCTGGCAATTTGTAAAGAAAAGCTTATTGTGAAGCTGCTAAGTTGGCGTCAAAATGTTCTCATTGTGGGGCTTTGAGTTTTGAAGTAGGCCGATCGCAAAATGTATGTTTTCATCATGGAAGGATTATGCCTCCAGCATTGAACGAATGACCAGTGTAGTTTAAAAACTTGCTAAATGGAACTGACAAGCATCGCTACAGTATCAGACAACATCGGGGTTGGCGAGCGAAAGCGAGCAGGGGGTGAAACCCTCTAGTGGTTTAAATAAGTAAGAAAAATGTAAGTAAATTTTTAAAAAACACAATCTGTTTTCATATGTATATCATGGTGTAAAATAAGCATAATAAATCAACACAGTTTTTCCATTAGTTTCATAACAACCAGATATCCTCCCTCCTTTTAAGTTATATTTTATTCGCTATAATTCTAAAAATTCTCCACTCACCTATTGACTCAACAGGAAAATCAAAATGTAATTCAGCTGGTTGTTGACGACTTGATTTCAGTTTTCCTTGTAAATTAACAACTTTCACAACACCTATATCAGAGATAAAATCACAAAAGATGTAATGAGTTTACAACAACAGAATACTGATGTGAGATACAGTGAATGAATACAATTAAATATGTCTTTACCACTCGAAACAATATCAAAAGAAGCAATAAAAAGCCTTATATATATAAGTTTTAAAGCATAATTTAGCAGATGTGTGGCCGAAAAGACACTTTTGAAATTTAACTTCTATTTATTTTACATGGGAGTCATAAATTATGCACAAGGGAGAAGCGAAAAGACCAAGCGTCAGTCTACACAAGTGTGATAGAGAGAGAAATATTTCCTTGATTCAGTGATTTTACTATGAGATTCTGAAACGGATTTCTTTACCAAGTGTTGATTCAGGCAAGGGAATCTTAGGTATCGTTTAAAAAGATGACTGATGATTAGGGAAAGTGAGAAAATGCAATAGTCATCAGTTTTCAAGAGCGCTTAGTTAAATGAAAAACGGAAATTCGATCAGGAAATAAAAGAACATTTTAGAATGAAGTTAACATGGGCTAATTAAAGATAAAATTTAGGAAATTAATTAGGATTTAAATTAATCGATATCATTACACGCACACACACACACATATATATATATATAAACATATAATTTTTGAGCAGTTTTGTGGCCGATGACAGAAGAAACTTTTGTAATTTTAAAACTTCGCTTTATTCCATCCAGGGAGGCATAATTTATGCACAAGCAAGAAGCGACGAGGGACGTCAATCTACAGCACGGCACAAGAGCAAAAAGAGAAAAGAGCCCAAGAAATATTTATCCCCATGATTATATACTGTGAGATTCTGATAGGGAATTCTTTACACTTGTCGATTTAAGTAAGGGAATTATTTCTTAAAAGAATTTTAGAACATTTTAGAATGAAGTTAATATGGGCTAAATTAAGATAAAAATTAGGAAATTAATTAAGATTTAATTTAGATTTAGAGATATCATTACACACACACAACAGTTGGATCGAAGATGCAGTCGTTGAGTTTTTTTATTCTTTAGAATTTCATGGATAGTCCCATTTTCAACTATTTTTAAGAATCCTTTTCCAAGCCATGGGGTGGGGAGATTAGAACGACGAACTGAATTGGTAAGCAGAAAGGATGAAAGAGCGAGCAAGAGAATGAATTTCGATCACATATAGTTTCAGAAGGAATTTTCAGATCTCAGTGTTTGATTCATGAGAAATTAAATAGTTCACGTAAATTCGAAGTTAAAATTTCAATGAAAATGGAGTTCAAGGGTTAAGATAACTATTTTAATAGCGTAATTAATTTGATATTATATAACTGTTGTAAAGTTTAATTGCAAAGTTTTCAATTTTAGGGGAAAGTGGGTTTAAAGTCATGGCTAAGAAATCAATGGAAGCGTAACTTGTCAATCAAGTTCCAGTGGGAGTGGGGATTCAGTTTCTACTAAAAATATGCCCAATTTCCTTTTAAATCGTTGTCAGTTTAAAAACATATCTAGAAATCATTACAATATTATCTAGGATGAATTATTAAAATTTAAGGATAGTATTATTGGCAGTTACTGAATCTAAGATAAAATATGATTTTCAAATACAATACAATCTGTCAAAAAGTATCTGAACTCCTTCTATTGCTGGCATTCTGTTAAAATAAAATAAGTCATTTGATTTTGTCTTCTTTAAACAGATGTATACTGCATTTATATGTTTGTAAGACAATTTTTTATATTTTTTATTTTCATATCTTTAAAATTTCCAAAATCAACTCTCCTTGTTTCTTCTTTTAAACAATTCTGCATACTGAAAATTGTCCGAAAAACAAACAACAAAAACGAGAGATTTACAGAGAAAAAATATAGAGCTGTCTCAAATAAATGAATGTCGAAAATATGTCGTTTTTGTAACATTATTATACAAGTATGGCAGAGTCATAAATCTTGTTGGCTCCTTTTCCACACTAAGAACAGAAAATCAAAATAATAAAAATAATAATAAAAGCAAAAAAAAAACAGGAAAATGAATTAATAATTAGCAGGTGCATAAGCTAGAGTAGTTGATTTCCGAACAGTCATAGACAAGATCCAAATTCGCTGGAAGGAAATTCCTCAGTTTTAATACAAATTTTTTCCCATCTTTTTATCGTAATAAGTCATTCGTCGAAAAACAATACGTCGATAATTTTATAAAATACAATTCTGATGATTACAATTAAAAATTTTGAGATATTTAGTGGTAACGCTTTTTCTTAAAAATCATATTTTCTAGTGCAATATTTTTGCAGCATTTCTCGTTTCTGAATTGATAAGTTGCCGCTAATAATTGTCGTTCATTTTATATTTAGATTCGACAGTTTTACATTGAATTTTTTAGCTTATATTCATTCTCACAAGAAAATTAAGAAAAAACGAATAAAAACTTGAATAATAACAAAAGTTTTTTTTTTTTTTTCGTTTTCTTTGGGAAAATAAACCTTTGATATATCAACTTAGTTTGCTGCTTCATTGAAAATACATAAGCCAGATTTACAAATTTCAATGATCAGAAATTTTAGTACATAAGAGTTTTTGGTTGTTTATTTTTTTAAAATCGAATATGCTGAAAAACATAATTAATATTAAATATATTTAATAGTATTTATTTAATAGAGTAGCTGAAGAAAGGTGGTTATTCCTATAGACTCCTTCACAACATACTCTTCATTATTAAAACTTTACCCAAAGAAAATTAAATCATTGAACATTATTGTGATGTGATTTACGTTCAATTGCTAATTACCCGTATAAAAAAGTAAGATTCACATATCTTTGAATAATGACATATAAAACTGTAAAGACCATCGTTTACTCCTTTTGGAGCTTTATAACACAGCATAATTCTTTCATATTTTTATTTCAGAATATTTATATAATTACATTTATACACATTTTATTCAAAAACTTTTTAATAAAACTTTTTTTTTCTTATTTTATTTTATAAATGTAGAATTTCCGAAAAATATTTGAAATGCATGCTAGTTCTCATCTTTCATAAAAATGACTACGTTTAAATGCACATTATGTCGAAAGTGGTTTCTAAAACAACTTGGTGTATCTGTTACGTCCTGCTATATTCATTTTCTAAAAGAAAATGTTATATTAATATCTAAATATCAATTTGAAGAAATATTTTAAGCTGTGTTTTACTTTCGGTTTCATTTCGACATTAATTTCCTCTCAGTTAATCCATATATTCAGTTGAGATAAGCTGAAATCTTGAAGAAATTTGCGACCTTAAAAAAAAGTGCAAAAGTATAGCATAGCATTATTATTTCGAATGCCGCAAAACTTCCATATTTCTGGCAAATAATTTTGAACTATTGGACAGGGAGAAATTGTATATTTTGTATTGAATTTGTTTGCTTAAATATGGATATTATTAATATAAAATAGTTTGAGCATAAGACAGTGAAAAATATTCAATTTCTTCAAACAGACACATCTTATAAGATTTTGGAGAAATAACAATGAAAGGTAAATAATGTCTAATGATACATACAGTTACCAATGTTATTACGATTAGAGCTATATGCTAGTTTTAAAGAAAGCAAGCTTACTTTCAGAGCACACCAAAATTATGTCCTTCTCTAGCTGGGAAACTTTAATTACGTCAATTGAATCATGGCGTGGAACAATGGTTTCACTACCATCACTATCCTCACTAAACCAATTTGCTGTAGAATTAAGATTTATCATATCAAGTTTTAAATTTCCACGATCATACCTGTAAAATAAAAAATGAATAAGGAAATATACTTCTTGTACAATTTTAAGGATGACAGCTAAAGTCTGCGAGAAAAACTTCACAGTCATTGTATATGTTATCAATAATTTCTATGGTTATATGCCTTCCATACAATTCCAATCTTCAAATGCATATCATACCAATACAGAAGGATACAAATCACGCTTTTAAGTTATATAAAATTTAAAATATATTCGAACTCCAATATATAAATTCAAAGTTTTAAATATGAACAACGGAAAAATAGTTGTAACAAATGGGTTTTAATTCAAACTAGAAAAGTTACGAAGAAAAATATTTAAAAAGAATTTCTACTGTCTTAGTAGCTGAAATACATGCTAAAAAAATTCTCAAATAAATCTAGAAAAAGGTTTCCAAATGGATAAAAATAAATAACTCAATTTTTGCAAATAATTCTTAGGCTGTTGTTTTTTTAGTAGTGAAAATAAGCATATAAATTAACACTAAAATATATAAAATTTATATTCAATCAAACTTTCATTCCAGTCACAAAAATATCTAATTTGTTTTAAAAAAATCATTTCTAAATACCAATGCCATAGGTATTTAGATATTTAGGTATTTTTTTCTCCCTTTTTCTTTTTTGAATGCTTATGTAAAACTAGGTAATCAGATAAAGGTGCAGTTAAAAGTTTTATTATGTAATAATGATGTTGTTAAAACTGCAGACTTATTTCCTTACACGTTTTAAAATTATGATAAATATTTTTTAACTCAGTAAATTAATTATTTATTATACTGAAAGCTTTTAAAATAACTTTAAAATGTAAATAGTCACTAAAAGTATAAAAAGGACTTATGAAAGTATAATATTTTGTATTAAAAGTAATTTATGCTAGCAAATATACATTAATATAAATCTGAAAAGTTTATTTATTGAATTTGAAACTTTTAAATCTCATATACCCTAAATTATTGTTTCAAAACAATAGAGAATTATTCCAATTTCTAACACAATAAAAATACAAAGAATCGTTTCGAGGCTTTCAATTGAACTTCTGAAATGTTAGGAAATTGCTACCGCAAAGAAATCTTTTGTAATGAAACAAATAAGGCTTATTTTATTTCAATTTACGTCAAGTATATAGTTTAAAGTAAAGCGTATGTGCACTCAGATACATGTTTCAGATTTTTATTTAGAACCTTTGAGAAGAATTATTTATAAATCCACAAAAATAATAACAAAATGATAAAAATAAACATAATATTAGCTGAGAAGTAAATTTCATAAGTGCACAGTACTTTAATCAAACTGGATTAATTTCGTTGTCTTCAAAGTTTTTAGACTCTCGGCACCTTTATCATCTTTTGGCGGAACCCTAACCCCTCCTTTAAAAGCATAAGTAAGCTACACGTTTGTAATTACATTATATACATACTAGCAGAAATGAAAATAAAAAAAGATGCTGCGTAATTTAAATTTTGTACAATGTCATTTTATTCACCTATTTAATACTAGAAAAATTCGCCCTATAAGTGTCACCAATTCTTACATCATCGCATATAATGGCTGGATTATGTTTGAATTTTTTTTAACACAAATAATTGAAATACATCCCTATAGATGTTATCTGCAGATGCATTACATATTCATTTTAAGCTAGAAGCAGCGTTTCTGGTAATGAGGGGTAATGAGTTTTTACCACCAGTAGCATTTCTAAGAACAGCCCACAGTACTCCAGAGTTCTGTAGAAAAAGATTTGAAGACCGCTGGCTTCACCCGTTGACTATACATTTATTTGAAATGACTTTTGTATTTGAAGCGCATGTGAAGGCAGTAGCTTTCACATAATTCATTTATTTCTTATTATTCAGAATATATATTGCTGCATCATATTGAGATAACTTAAGCTAATTAGAATTATAAAAAATGAAACATAAATTCAAACAAATACGGAACTTTCTGATACGCCAAATGTACCTAAAGGGTTAAAACAATTATTACCATCCCAATTCAATATTTGCAAAAACTTTATCATTCTTTTTCTAAAGGAAACAAATTTTTTTTGACAATATATCCTATTATGATTATAGCATGAAATATAGAATCTATGATTAATTGAACAGTGCCAATTTTTACTACACACTTTTGTTAATTAACAAAGCAATACGTAAGAAGGCCATAAATGTTTCAGAAACAAAGCCTGTTATAAAACCAGTGATGATGGCGTTACGAAACTTTAAGAATACTACAGATAACCTATCTTCATGAAAGTAATAGATAATTATGACTTCGTCACGAACTTTAGGCATATATTAGGCATTGTTGACGAATATGCTGTTGTAGAAATATCACATGTATACTTAATTTTATTAATTTCAAACTGCATTGTTTTATATATTTTAAAAAGATATAACATTTTTAAAAATTTATTTTAATCTAATGGTGAGAAACACGAAAAAATATAAGGATAATACTTCTTAAATTACCAAGTAGCATTTAACAATGAAAAGAAATACTAAAGAGGGAATTCATTTTGAATATTTAAAAAATAAGTGATCACAAAATGTTGAAACCGCTGAATTCAACCCCAGCTAATAATTCATAAAAATTTATTAAAATATTTGTATGATAAAAATCAGGCTGCATATTCCTGACCAATCTTTGGATATACTAAAAATAACATAGAAATTAATAACTGATTTACTTAATTACAGAATAATACCATAGCCAAAATTTTGATGTTGCTGACTAGGGTGAATTTCAGTATTCAGATAAAAGAAAGAGAGAAAAAGAAAGAAAGAAGAAAATAACAAACCCTTTTCGAACGCCAACACAGATCATAGGATATTCCATTTCTGGAGAAATGATCATTTCGAAAATTGACAATTTTGATGGGACCCAGCATTCGAATTGCTGTAAACAAAAATGAGAATGTAATAGCAACTCTATATTTTCTCTTATGACAAATATTAAAATAACAAAAGCATTAGTTATAGTTTAAAAATTAATTACAGTTTATACACAAGAATAATGAAACAGAAAAATTAAGCTCTTTACATCAATAATTGTCGTTGATGTATGTTCCGCCTTTCCACCAAACGGCAAGACCGATATTAACAAAACACAAGAAAACTATTATTAAATAAGCAAAAATAGTGTAGACATTATATATGCCTATCACAATCTCTACGAACGGGGTGAAAATCTTAAAACAAAATTAAAAAATAAATAGGAGATATTAAAATGGTAAACCAGTTTTCAACATTTGAGAATATTGTTGAATATTTTCGATCATTATTACATTTTGGAAATGTGTAGCACTCCCTAGAAGTTCATAAATGCTTTGTATTATTCAAGATAATTCTCAAATGCCTTTGAACAATGTTGTATTTTGGAAAAATCTAGAATATTATACAACATATATTATTTTTGGCAATTATAATCATTCTACACATTCCAACAAATTCTTCATCTTTCTGACATATTTTAGAAGTTATGGAACATTTGGGAATATTCTGGAATATTTTTGAACGCTAGATAGCACTTATAAATTTCACAGTATTCTGTCTTACAATTCACATTCAGTACAAGATAGATTTTATTAGCTAACATTCATTAACTTTTTTATCACAATATGCAAGCGAAAACAAGGTTCAAATGATTTTATTTATATGTATTCGGTATCAACAAGCACACTGGCACCTACATCAAAAACCCTACAAAAAATTCTATTAGCAACAATAAGTTTCTTTTTAAAACTATGAGCACGTGAGTTGCTCAAAGACTATGGAATTCGAGAATGACGAGCCCTGGGGTAGCGAATTGAATTGACCTTTCCATCATGTGTTCCCAACCTTCCACACTTCTTTATTTGGGATGGCAGGAAAGAAAAATTTCCCTTTCGTTAGAAATGAAGAATAATATCTAAAGCACAAAATCTGTGAATTTTAAAGAGAGGAAACGACATATAATTGCAGTTCTGCATTCTTCGCCTTAAATAAATTCACAACTATGATTAGGAATGAAGGGGGCTTTGATGAAACGACATATAAACGAGAGCCGTATAAATAGTTTTAATGAGTTAAAGGTAACCATATATCTAATAATAGTATATTCTCTAAAGCATTATTCAAGTCTCTATTTTACTACGAAATGATATTTTCACAAACTAATTTCTTTTTTACATGCAAATAAATAAATAAAATTAAAGGAAATGGCTTGCCTTTAAAAGCATGAATTTATTCAAAGGATTGTACCACTGCATTAGGAAAAGCCCATTCATTGTAGCACCACAAAGATACTTATATCCATTGTAAGGGTTTCTTCCGACACAACACTTTATGCAACCTTTCGTATCTGGAACTTTAGTCGTAGTTGAAAAGCGTCTGCAATTTACAAATTTATTTAAATAACTCTTACAATGTTTTAAAAAATTATTTGCTGAAAAAAAATTTAACCATAAAGGAATTTAACCATATGAGGAACTGAAGCTCACTTACCTAGGCACAAATCTTTCAGGTATTTTATTCATGGACAAAGAAAACCTGTGTGTTTGTTTACTATGTAAGGCTAAAAGATCATGACGATAAAGATGAGTCGTTTTTCCTAAATTGATGGTTTTGAAAAGCCAAGTTAATAACTAAATTTTCATTACTAAAGGAAATTTAA
The DNA here is from genome assembly GCA_026543865.1 of Argiope aurantia. Taxonomy (NCBI): domain Eukaryota; kingdom Metazoa; phylum Arthropoda; class Arachnida; order Araneae; family Araneidae; genus Argiope; species Argiope aurantia. Next base: position 809,198 of record JAPMOR010084961.1, read on the forward strand.
CAAATCAAGAAAAACAAATTTTCAAAAAAATTAAATGCAAAACTATTTCTACATACCAGAAAGCGTCATAAGAACATCTTTAACTACAAACATCCATATAGTTCTCCTTGGATAGAGCTAAGGAATTTCGAATGAAAAAATTCAAGAAAATGCTTAAAACTTTCCCTGTACTTTCACAAAATGACATAAAATAAAAATTACTCAAAATAAATAAAAAATTCTACCTGATCCATACAGGCATCATGTAACTCATTAAGATTCAGAGTATATATTCCTTCTTCACAACCAAACAAGATATGCTGATCTGCAAATAGGGAGGGAAAACGAATAATTTTTACTCAATGAAATAAAACAGATGAATATCAAAGCATGCAAGTTTAGATATACAAAGAGTGCTCATTCTAAATGTGGTCCAACACCTTATTTATTAAAATCAATAGAGGCAAGCATGTATTTTCAGTTGAAGCAATGCTCTGGATGATATAAAGAATTATATTTAATGTTGTAGCCATCAATAAATGTACTACTGAAAAAATTACGTCTAAATTTTTATTAATTTTTTGATCTTATTAAATAATATAGAGCAAAATGTTCTTGGCACGCTAATATTCTAAACAAAAAAATAGCCTCTATGCTGCGATCCAAACTTGCAGAGATATGAAGCTTTGAATCTTATAATTTTTGGTCAATCAAAGGCCGCCTCAATTAACATCTTGCTCTGATTGGCGGATTCCAAATTAACTGTGAAATTATCTAAAAGTGGGATATACAAAGCTTTATCATTCGATCAGTTAAGATAATTTATTTAAAATGATTTTAATAACTTAATAGTAAGACACATTGTAGTTCTAATATTTCATAATTCACTGAATTTTTAATTTCATTCATATTTATTTGGAAACTAAGCTAATACTTTTTTATTGACTGCCTCCGCACCCCCCCCCCCGTTTAAAAGGTTCTAAAAAGCTGCTTAGCCGTAAAACCACCACTACATACACTGCTGTATTGTTTCGGAATGTTTCCACCATCTGGAATTTTAATAGCTTGCGCAGATCACTATGTGAACATTAAATTGCTTCAAAATCAAATTTTTTCTAAAAGGTAAATCTGTATCGATTCCTCATCAACATTCACTTAATTGTGGAAAACAAAAGGATGTATAATACTTCTTTTTTACTACCTGAAAAGCAGGAATGCATTCCAAGCCACGAAAAAAGTATGCACTATTTACAAAGAAAAAGGAAATAGTAGCAAACAGTTTGAGAAATTCAGGAAGGGCGAATTTCAGTTTAAAACTGGCAACAATCCGGTTGGCCATCCGCGTCGATAGAACCAAATAAGACGCTGACCACAAATAAAAAAAAAAAGTAAAACTCGTGAAATATTACATTACCGAAGTGTTGAATTCGATCATTTATAAATATTTGATGCGAATCGGTAATCGTCTTGGTGTTTGAGTACTTCACAAATTAAGAGAAAAAAAATTTAACGATCGTATTGCTGAAAGACAACGGAACCAATTTATTTTTGAAACAGACCACAACAGGCGATGAGAAATGAATCGTCTACAACAGTGTTGGGCAAAAACGTACATGAAGCCATTCGCATGATTTGCCATTAACCATTCCAAAAGCCTATATCCATTTCCAGAAAAGTAAAATCAGTTGCTTGAGGGATTCGATAAGCATTGTCGGCTACGGAATGTAACTTACCAAATAATCAAATTAGTCAAATACAATAATCAGCTGGACATTTTGAAACAAACCATGGATCAAAGGGTTCCAAAATTGATCAATCATGAAGGCGTGGTTTTTATCATTGTAGCGCCAAACTACATGTAGGTGCAACGCCAGACTACATTGTCGGCTACAGCTGCTAGGCGTGTCTTTGACTATGTCTAGGAGCTGATGATAAATAGCATATCCTGAAGAAAGTTCCATGAGCAGCTGATTCGCAGGTGTCGACGGTATTTTGAGTAAACATAAATGAATTCGTAAAAGGAACCTTTAGTTCGTGGTTTCTCGCAAACTTCTAATAAATCCGTAAGATTAGACTTGCAAACCCAGACATATCTTGCTTCATGTCCATTGATACTTTTCCGCCATTTAATATTTAATTATGCAAATATTACTTAATTAATATGAATGTTATGCATTTTATACATATTTATAAATACAAAATTATTATAAAAGTAAAATTAAATAAAACAAGTATGCTCTAATCGCGGAATTTCATGAAGTTGAGATAAAAAAAATTAAATAATCAAATTAATATAAATATTTTTGACAGAAGAACCGCATTTAATTTTAATATCAGTAAGCTATCTAACTAGAATTGTAGTCTGCATATTTCGACTTTCAAAAACTACACCTACAAATTGCTTTATTCAAAACTACATCCACAGAAATAATATTATCCAAGTTTATTATTAGCAAAAATCAATAATATTAAGAATTTATCAGTTGCGTGCATTGAAATAAAATTGTCCTTTGAATTTCTTATATATCTGCATAATTTTTTTAAAGATCAAAATCTCATGTAATTGTTATTATTCTGAGTCTTGGATTTGTAATTATCTTCAATATTGAATTAATTTTACTAAATTAAATAATAAGAAAATTATAAGGATATACAGGGTGTTGCCGAATCCGACCAACACATTCAGAGGAGTGATAGTAGGCATCAAGAAGATAAAGAATCACCATACAACATAGGGTCCCAAACGAGGTTTGGGGGTGAATATCGCAAAAATATAGGGAATCAAAGAACTGTTGGAAACTGTAAAAAAATTAATAAAAAAAATAACAAATAGTGTTACAACTATGACTTTCTATTAAGTGAAAGCACCATTTTAAAGGCTATTTTTCATGTAAGTAACATGCTTATTTGATGAACTAGGAGGTCGTAAATCATTGAAAACGAAAAAGTAGTTTAGAACCCTTATCTGCAAAAATCTTAAAACTTTTAAGAAAAATAAAAGCTTGAAAATATAAGGAATTTTATACTCTTTAATTTGATATAAGTATGTAGTGTGAAAACTGAGGAGGTTTTAAGATATTCAAGAAAAACTAAAATGGCAAACAGAAAACATCGCAGCAACTTCGGCACCGCTATTTACAGAAGGTATCGCAAAATTCTACCAAAAAATTCTGAGGTGTGATAATAAGCATCAAGGCGATAAAAATTAACAAAGAAATATAAAGTCGCAAACGACAGTGAAAATTTATTTGGTGGAATACAGATACAACATACATTTACAGCACAGACATTTTAACATAAGAAAGGAAACGACGAGAAACTTTTAAAAAAATTGCTCAATGTTGCGGTCGCGAAGGTCAATACACAACCAACACCGATGTTTAAAGGACCGCCGGACGCGCTCAAACAAACCAGGTGTGCTTGCGATTTCTCCAGCAGCGACGACGATCCGTGCTACGAGATCTTCCACTGTATCCAAAGATGTCTAATAAACAAGAGATTTCATGTGGCCCCAGAAGAAGAAATACAAGGGATTAAGGTCCGGGGAACGTGGAGGCCAATCAACAGGTCCGCCACGTCCAATCCACCTCCCATTTCTCTAAATTTACCTTTCGAATTTGGCAACACCCTCTGTAAACATGGGTACCGATGTTGCAGCGATGTTTCCTGCAAACATTTTAGTTTTTCTTCAATATCTTAAAACCTCCTCGTTTTCACACTACAGACTTATATCAAATTAAAGAGTATAAAATTCCTTGTATCTTCAAGATTTTATTTTTCTTAAAGTTTTAATATTTTTACAGATAAGGGTTCTAAACTACTTTTTCGTTTTCAATAATTTAGACCTCCCCCCGGTCCATCAAATAGGCATGTTACTTACATGAAAATTAGTCTTTAAGAATGTGCTTTCACTTAAAAAAATTCATAGTTGAAATCAGATTTGTTATTTTTTAAAATTAATTTTTTACAGTTTTCAACAATTCTCCAACTCCCTATATTTTTGTGATTTTTACCCCTAAATGTCGTTTGGGACCCCATGTTGTATGGTGATTCTTTATTCTCTTGATGCCTACTATCATTCCTCCAAAATTGCCGGTCGAATTCGGGCAACACCCTGTATAAATAAGGAGATACTTTCAGTATCTCGCACTGTAAAATAAATCCTCAACTTCTAATCAAATCTTCTCTGAAGCTTTTTGCTGTTACACAGCTTTATAAATTTTTCTGATAGATCCGGCAATGTTCTTTCACCAGCTCATCGATGTCTTTGCTATCTACCTCAAGCGCTATCATCTTGGCCACAAATGCAATCGTATTGATCAAGACAAGAGGCTTGCGATCAAATCACTCTGAATCGCATTCGACAATGCTAGCCTCCCGAAACTTTCATGTAGATACAAGGGTTCTCTTCAAAGTACACAATATAGACTGATACAGGTCAATTCAGCATGTGGCGTCACGGCGTCTCTTCGCCACTTGCTCGGCGAAATTTCACTCGTTAAGCAAATCACTTTTTTACATTTTGGTTTGTTAGTTATGAAAATCACTCATTATGAGAGCCAGCGTCCGGGCGCGTCTTCTCCGTGATCTGGACGTCCTGGGTTCGAGTCTCGGTTCGGGCATGGCTGTTCTTCATTTGTTCTATCTGTGAGATGTGTGAATGTGCCCCCCCTGAAAAAAAGGGTTGTGCAAGCGAATGTGATGCGTGAGTAGCTAAGACGTACTCTTGTCCCTAGTTTAAGCTACTAAAAAACAAGAGACGCACCCTCGGCTTAAAATCATTGACTTTGTCAGCGAGCTTGTCCATGGCGCCATTAGAAACAACAACAACTCATTATGAGAGTCGCTTACTAAGCGAAGTTTGTACTGTATAGCTTAGAGTACGCTTATTCAATTTTTCCTATTCTCTAACTTTCTGGTTGCTACAATTTAGGAATTATTTTTTTTCTTTTTCTCCGATAACTGAGTTAATGGAAGATAAAAATCATAAAACCTGGGTTTAATGATTCAAATTTGTCAGTCCAAGATGCTGTGGACTTAAAATTCTTTTATTTATTTATTTTTATTACTGTTATTTTTTTTTCCCTCTGTTTTGTACAATTTTATTTCTTTCTATTTTTGCTTCTGATTTCTTAGGATTTTTTAAATACTTTATTATTTAAGTTTTATAATACTTCGGATACTTTTATTATTTAGTGCTTTTAATATTTTTTATGTATACATTAGCTAATTATTAGTTACATTTTTATGTTATTTCCGCGTTTTATCCGAACATTTTACGAAGATTATTTCTTACATATATAAAATCATGATCATTTTATAGAAACGTAGCATACATGTTCGCCAATGAACGAAAATCCTAGAGAGGGAGTTGGCAAAACAAATCCAACTTTTTTATATATATATATATATATATATATACAGGGTCAGCAAGAAATAAATTTTCCACTTCAGTATTCTATCGGTCTAAATGATATAAAATTTGAGCTACCGATAATTCAAATGATGGGCTTAACATTTATTAAATAAAAAAAGTTAGTACAAAAATCTAAGGATAGGTGTCACAGTAATACACATAAAAATTCAATATGCTTTATAAATACTAAATAATATAAACAATGTCAAAATTGCTCAATCTACCCCCCTTCATGTTGAATAATGTGCTCTAATAGCAGAACCATATTTTTCACAGCAGACCGAATTTAGTGTCGAAATATCAAGAACATGGCGCCCAATGCTGCCTTTCAGATCTGACACAGATGCTGGCTTTTTAAGGTAGATTTTCTCCCTTAGGAAATCTCACTATCAAAACCCGCAGGAGGTGGTATCCGCCACAAGAGGAAGTCATGCTACTGAAAAATGACGGGTGACCACCCGTGCATCTATGAAATACTATTTTGGCAATTATCAGGAAGGCATCAACATCATTGAAGTTGTTAGTTATCCAATCAGTCCAATAATAAATGCAACCATAAAACTACAGCACACGATTATTTTTTTTAGGAAGAAAGGGTTGTTCCTGGATAGCATAAGAGTTTTCCGCAGCCCAAACATCACAATTGCGAATGTTAATTTTCAAGAGTGACGACAACCAGCATTCCAGAAAGGAACTGAAGTGCAAACGTTTTATGAAACTCTTGAGTCCCATTCCTGCAATAGATGCACATGCTTGATTTAGTAGGGATACAAATCCACTGTAAAAGATTTTTTTGTACAGTGGAATACGGCGTATCCAATGCATAGAAAAAAAATGGCACACTCGCACTATCATGCGGCGACAGATTGTTGGCTTCAACAGACACGGTGGTTACATTTCCGACGATAGCAGGCAGGATTTGTTTTCGTCCTCTACCTGGAAAAATGCCAAATTGCCCAGTTGTTTCAAATTTCTGTATTACCATGCGTAGAGCACATGAAGACATTGGATCTCATCGTATCCTCTTCCTACGACGGAATTCTTATACAACTGCAACAGAATTCTGATTCTGGTAGAAAATGTTTACCAGTAGCGCTTTTCCTTGCAACGAAAGTATGATGTGCATAGATGTAACTAACGATCATGCAGAATCTGTCTTCTTTTTATCCAAAGAATAATGCTAATAGGCTTGCATTGTAACGTAAATTATGTTTCTAATTTGCAATATATGCAAATAAATACTATTTGTGTTATAGCGCAATTTATCTACAGATTTTCGTACTAAATTTCTTTTTTATTTAATGAATGCTAAGCACATCATTTGAATTATGTGTAGTTCAAATTTTATCCTATTTGGGCCAACAGAACGCATTCTAGATCCCTCAGAAATGGGAAACTTATTTCTCACTAATCTTGTATGAATGATTTTTCCTATGCCTGTCAAAACCGAATAACCATAATGATCTAACATTAATATGCCGTACCCCATTAATTTCAAAAGTATGAAAGAAATGCCAAGTCTTTTCTTCATTCTATTCTCATTTAGAATGCCTGAAAATTCTCATTTAGAATGCATAAAAACTTACCGACTAACCGGAACTTCTGGCTTGAACCTTCACTCGTGGTTATATGCACTATGATGGACAAAGTTCGGAGTTATTTTAGATACCTTCTGAACGGTTAAAATCCAGCCCTCATTATTTAAAGAAATATGTTTCAAGATTAAAATAAACAGACTATGACGGCCAGCCTTTATAAAAATACATCTGCCGAACCGAATCTCATTACGTTATGTAAATTTAATAAATGTTGCGCATCTTATTCTCACCTCGTGTTTCTGGATGGACCCAAGTTGCCGTACAGTGAATTCGCAATGGGCATTCGTTGAAAACTTTGGAAAAGCATGCTCCCATCTGAATTAAAAAATGATGAATAAAAATGTTTATTAGATTAAACAATTTTAAAATGAAAAAGATAGCAAAAGTCTGACTAATCTTAAATGTACATATTATCTAAACAGTTCATTTGAAAAAGTTTTATAACTTACATGAACCTTAGGAGTGGGTGGAAGTCCATTACTAATAGGTTTCTAAAAGTATAAGAGCAAAAGTTAGAAGTAATGAATGAATGCTTCGAATATTTTAAAGAAAACTGAAAATATTTGAATTGGAAACTCTATAAAATTTGAATTTAAATATGTACACTAGGAACAAAATATGTATGACAGTTTCGCAACATTATAACAATAACGGCATTTCAGAAATGTTGTAAAACAATGCTGGTTGCTGCTGTCTTTCAACAGATGCATATACTTTATTTCATTTTCCTGATAGGTGAAACAGGTATACTGAATTCATTTGATGGTTGGATTCAAGGCCAGCCTCATGCCAAATTAACGGTTACTTTTATGGCGGCCATGCAGTACAGTGCAATCAATTATCAACTTGTCAAGTACATACAAGAATACATTTCAATGTATATGCAATGATACTTTTCATGTTTTACAGGTAACAGCAGTGTTACTAACACAAGCAAGTTGTTGAGTTAATAGGACATTACTAGTTTTTTTCTTTGGCCCTTTGAAATGCCATTTTTTTCTAGCCATGGTATATTAAAATATTTTTAGGATTGAGATTAGCTTAAGAAAAGTAATTAATTTAGCTTATTATATGCATTTAATTTGATTAATTAATAAGTAAGTAATCAAACCAAGACACATTATTTTATGGGAGAAAAGAAATGGAAGTATCTAGGATTTTGTTTTATTGAAAAATTTGAGAAAAATTATGCCAACATACATAACTTCATCCAAAGATTGATTAATTCTGTGGCAAGCATACTTCCCATGGCCCTAGGAAGGGTTAAGTTAGTAAAACTAATAAATGGAATTGAATTTAGAAGTAAAAGAGTAAAAAAAAAAATTAAGTTGCAAGCTAGCTTATAATATAGATAATTTTAAATTAAGCAGCAATCGATTTCGAAGTTCATATATTAGTTCCTATCAGCCTCATTACATTGGTATAATCTAAAATATGCACAATATAAGGACACATCAGCCATCAAGCCTACGTTTATTTCTATCCCATGATGCGAGTTTCTTTTCAATCAAATGTGAAAACTGTCGATTGGATACTTTAAAGCTCAGTACTCTTACGATTAGTTCTCCATATACTCATAAATTAAAGATTTTGTCAAAATAATAGATAGCACTTCAGACACAATTCATAAGAAACAAACTCTGATGACAAGTAGATCTATCTGATGATGTATAATTAAACATTCCGACAGGAATTATTTCATCAGGTGTATAGTGTTGACAATTTGTTTTGTGAACTTTTTCATGAATTTGAAACATTAAGGTTGAATAATGAAAATATCTATAAAAAGTGTTTAATAATGACGTTGATATACAGAAGTGCATCTCAAGTTTAGTTCTACAAAAATTCAAAAGCTTTATTACGTCATGCGCATTGAAACAGCAATAACCTAGTTTTAGAAGACATACCAAAAGGCACAAATACTGTCCATGAAACTCTGTAATGCAATCAACTCCTTTTGCATCATTTACTAAAAGATGGTTGTTTTTAGAAAAAATGACAGATCTGTGGGTAAAAATGTCTCTCCGAAATGTGATGAAAATGTAGAGAGGAAAAAGTTAAAGCTACATAGTTCGGTGTAAGCCGCTTAAATTTATAATGCTCTAGAAGAGCTAGAAAACAGAAACTACTTATGATGTGAAAGCAGAAGGATATACTGAATTGATAATCAATCAAATGACAGTTCACAAATTTCAAATTTTTCCAGTTTTCTGAACCTTTTTACTTTTTCAAGTTAAAGATATAAATAAAGAACTTCGGTGAAATGATATATGTTGCCGAATGACTTCTAAATGTCTAGTAGCTGGATAGAGATGCATAAAAAAGATTTGATAAAGCCTTTGTCGACGCATTGAAATTAGCAAGGATCTAGAGGTTGAAGCTGCATTCAAGATTCAGTCAATGACATAGCGACTGGAAAAGGGCAAGGTGCTACAGATGCCCAGAATACCAGTCGTACGGAATGCTTTGAAGACAAAACATAGGTTCGTTTATATCATTTTCAAAGAAAACATGATTAGGGAAGGTTAAAAAAAAAAAAAAAATTACACACTCCATATACTTCCATGCATACTTCCTAAGATACTGATAACGACTGGAGGTGACAAAATCATATTACACTCTATTTGTCATTCGCTTTTCTTGCGTTTTGGATTCAGAATAAGCAATTACACACAAAAGAAAAATGTTTGATATTTCTTTTTTTTGGGGGGGGGGGCGGATTTGATCCATATGCAACTGAACCTTCACCAAATCCCAAAACAGCCTTTAAAGTGCAATGCTTTAATCAAATGGTAAATAAATTACTGTAAACGCTAGAACCACAATTTAAACATGTGAAAAACATCAAATCCAGATCCTTCAGAAATTTCTCGAACCTTTCTACTTTAGGTATGAAATATAGGTTTGAAATGCAATTAATAATATTAATATTTAAGTTATTAACAATAATTTTCAGTTTCTTAATTTTTGAATTTATATTTCAAAAACCCAATCATAAATTTCAATAAACTAAAACAGAAAATAATAACTAGTTAAAAATAAACTGGCATGTATTAAATTTAAAATACTATTGGAATATAAGAAATCAGCAGGTAAATGATATTTGAGTTTAAATTCGATAATATGATGGGGGAAAATTACAGGGGATGATGTTTTCTTCTGATTTCGCCGACGAGGAGGGGCCTGAGGTGGCTGTTTATCCTTTTGGCTATTTTCTTTGTCGTCATCTTCGCTCAGACTATTTCGATTATTATTCTGTGATTTTTGATTTAACCTTGGACTATTAGTTGGCGTTAATGAACCATTCTGACATGTAGAAGCAACAGTGTTGTGAAGGTCTTGCACATCTATAAAATAAAGTCATTTCATAATAAGAAACCTACTCAATGTAGCAATTCCTGATTATAATTAACAAAGAAAATTTCTCATACTCACCAGAAGAAAACTGATTAGATAATTCATCCATTAATGATGACAATCTGTTTTGAGCTATGTCCCTACCATTAGGAACATCTGTAGGTAGGCACTTATCCCGATTGTCATACAATCTATCTGAAGTCCCCCTTCCTTTTGATTCCATCTAAAGAAATAAATAATACTTTGAGAGAATATTCTTGAAGCAAACGAAACATATTAACACAAACATGCTCGAAAAATATTCACCAGAAAAATAAAGTTAAAGCGAGTAATTTAGCCACATTTTTTTTTAACTAACCGAGCTGAATTAGTTTATTAGAAGATACTTAAAATTATTCTAATGTTTGCAGCACGATGATATTCAATAGCAAAAATCAATTTGCAGATTTTTTAAGAAAAGCGACACAATAAAATAAAATCGTATCAATTAGGCTACCGTTTTTTTCTTTTCTTCAAATGATTCCAAATGCAATACTGTATATGTTGCGATGGCTCGTCTATTAACGTTGCAAAGCTGCACTACGCTCTAAAATTATTTTTTAAAGTTATACTGTCATTTTTTAAAAATCTAATTAGCTAACTTTTCCACTTTAAGAGTTCGATGGTTCACAAAAAAATGAACAAATCATAAAATCGTGAAGAAAAGACAAAAAAAAAAAAAAAAAAAAAATAGCAAGCACGTGAAACACAGGGCAGGGGTAGTCGTCCGGCAATTCATGAAAGCCCATAGCGCACACAATTGACTGATTGGTTTAACTCTTTCAGACACACAATTTTAAAGAAAAAAAAAGAATACTAGTTGCAGAGTGGGACATATAATCCCAGCAATTTACAGCTCCAAAATAAATATAAAGCATCAATAACCTGGTTACTTTTTTTTATTATAAAACAATTTATTCACTCATAATAAACACATACTATTATGAATAACACGCACCGTTATGAATGATAAAAATTCATAGCAAGACACAATGTTCCAACCTTGATCACGAGAGAACACATAACTTGTTGATGTGTTATTATTTGTACAAATTTTTTCCCTCACTTATTTACGCAAATATAGTGGCCAAATGAACGAAAAACTTTAAATAAAATATCAAACTTTATAACTATGAGTAACTTCAATTTCTCGAGGTGGGTTAAAACATATCCCACCATGCCTGAAAAGCTAAGCTAAAGATGGGACAGTTTTTATTCCACCTAGCCCCAAAGAGTTTCTCCTTTTGAATGTAGTGTTAGAGCTACAATTTCACCAGACTCACCATGACAAGTGGATAACCGTTCCTTTTTTTTTCCTTCCACCCCTACCCAAAATTCTCCTTTTTTCTTTCATTGTTTTCTTTTTTCTCCTACACTCACTGCCTTTTCTCATTGGAAGTTCATGAATTACGATTTCGTTTTGTTTGTCGCCTCGACAGAAACATATCTGGCTTATGAAACATTCACTTTCTTTTAATATTGGTCGTCTTTTGAAAGAAAAAAAAAAAAGGTACAGGGATAATTTTCAAATTATTATTCACATGAAAATTTTCATACTCATGGATTCAATCTTTTTCATGGATTTATTCTTATTAATTACCACAGGTAAAATCATTGCACATCTTCAAAAAATCGTATTTTTGTAATTTTTACTAAGCGAAAAATTGAATATAAAAAATAAAGGTTATTTACTTGGTATTTTTTAATTTGGATTTGAACACTGTTCGAAAGTCTCCAAGCACAAAAATAAAGAATCAACTAAAATTTCACAGTCAAATTTATTCTGATCATGATTGTAAAGCAAATTTCTGATATGATGAGCCGCAACTGTATATACATTAAAGAATGAATATAAGCAATATTATTATATTATATTTAATCACAATTGACGTGTATATGCACCATTGCTGTCAATAAATTAAGTAAAAGAACGATTAAGAAAATCAGCCTTACATAGCATCATATTCTTCACCAATGAAATAAATATAAAAAATAAGAAAGCACATTTTCAAGAAATTCTTAAAATTCCTATACCTCAACTTTTCATTAATAATCTTTTCTTGAATTTTTAAGCAAATAGAAATTATCTGAAAATTTAAAACTCGCTGATACACTAAAATATTTTATCAGAAAATATATTTGACGAGCATACATAAGAAATTAATATTTCACCAAAAATAATAAAAATTTAAATGTTTGGAATCATATAACTAAGAAGCTAACTTGCTTACTTTTTTGGATGAGTCTTGACTATTAATACCCACAGGTAGAGTAGCTCTGAAATAGTGTAATCGATTGTTTGTATAAAGCAAATGAACAGGCATAAAATTGAAGTATTACATAAAAGATTTTTCACAAAAAGCAGTATTCGCAAAACTTTAAAATAATAGAAGCACCATTACCACATGCAACAATAAACATTCTGAAGAAAGTTAATCAGTATGCAAGACATTGAAAAATTATTGCCAAAACAATATGCTTACTGCTGACAATACTTGTAATCATCATCCAAATCTGCTAAACGTTCGGTATGTCCCCTGTAAGCAAGCACAGGGTGCAAAGTTATGGGTTATAAAGCAGCACAACATATTGCAAGTTTTAGGAGAACACATAATACAGAACATTAAAATATACTTTATTTAAAAGAAAGACAAATGAATAGGATGGGTTATGAAACATCAAATTAAAACACCAAACTGAAAGAAGAAAAAAACTCATAAATTAAACCTGAATCCAACAGAGTATATCAAATCTAATTATAAATAAATTAAAATTGAATCCTAGAATAAAATTAACCAAATTGAATTTTTTTAAAAATCATATTATTTTGAAAACATTGACTTGATTTTTAAAAGATTCTCAGATTTGACTTGAGAAAGTGGAAGATTAATTTTGAAAAATGAAAATTGAAATATTATATAAATAGCTGAATTACGTTGAAACAATAAATTTTTAAGGTCCTGTCTATATATATATATATATATATATATGATTGCATCTGCTTCTGTTAAATGCTTGAATAGCAGCAAACAAGAATAATTATTTTGATATAACAATCTACAGAAAATTATATTAATAAAATAATTAATTATAAACCATACTTAATGAACAGACGGAACGTAATAACTACTATATACGATAACTACAGTAAAAGTTTATGAATTATACATCAGTATATACTCTCTGAATTGGTCCGGATTTAAGTCCAATATTCAATCAAGAAATGATTTTTGAAAAAACAAAGAAACAAACAATATATGTTATTCATTATGTTCTGAATTTCTTAACTTATATTTCAATCGAATTGAATTTTAATATGGTAAAAATATATAAAAGCCT